>VDFB02211321.1:0-27385 GCA_007258455.2 Sequoia sempervirens
CCTTCATCTCCTCACATTACTAAATTAATTGACAAGAAACTCCCATCAGAGCCCATGGAAAAATAACCTAAGTAACCTGAGTCAAATTAGGTCAACCCAACAACCATAAGTCCAAAGCCTCCATTCCCTAAAATATTAATAGTCCAAAAACATCATTCATAGGCTGAAACTGAGCTATTGGAACAGCTCAATGATGTTTGCATCAAAATACCCCTCATCTAGGTCATTAAGGAAGTACCCATTTATACCAAGACAATGAGAGATTTTGTGCCTCAAAAAATCCAAGCAGGAAACATAAGGACCCTCAAACTATACATATCTTAGGACAACTTGTAGAGATTATTATGTTGGGAAACATAACTGTCCCCAAGTATGCAAACCCTAGGAGCCCTATAGTGGACATCAAAATCAATAGAACTCTCATTAAAAATACCTTAATTGACCTTGGGATAGCCATTAATGTAATGACCAAAGAAACCATGAATCACAACTAATAGAGCTTAGACCTACACCTATTGTGTTGTAATTAGCAGATAGGTCAACATTCAAACCTGAGGGAATCATATAAGACTTGGTAATAACATTGGACTCATGGGAGTACCCTGTAGAATTTATGGTGTTGTAGCCTAAAGCTAACCTTACAGACTATCCCCTCATCTTAGGCAGACCTTGTTTGGAAATTGCAAATGCCTTTATTGGTTGTAGGTCCGGTAACATGATCATTTCCAATGGAAATGTGACTAAGAAACTAGTTATTTATCCACCTACCCAACCATATGCAAATTTGGAGCAAACCATATGGCCTGCCCTAGATGAGGAACACCAGTACTTCTTACATACTTTGATGACTAGTGAATGCAGTCCCTTATTAGAAAACCAAGATGAAGATAAATTGATTACAAATATCATGTAGAAAAATTATGGTAGGGACCCACAACATCATAACTGTCGAACATGTTTGCGAGACCCCCTATAGAACATAATTCCCGCCAATACATCTAAGCCGGTTTCTCAAAAATTTCACACCTTATTTCTGCATCATTGCATTACAAATATACTAGTTCTTGAAATTTCATCTGTTCAAACATCATCCTTGACTTCAGAGATTATTCCAAACAAGACATTAATTGTAAACATCCAATTGATTGCTACACAATAGACTTCACTGTTGAATGTGTTGCAAGCACATGTAGTAGCATTTGCATGGGATTACCATGATATGAAATGTATAGATCCAAACTTGTGCATGTATAGGATTTACAACAATGAAGGATATAAACCAGTTAGGAAACCACAAAGGAGAATGAACCCTATAGTCTATGGCATAGTCAAAGTTGAATTACAAAAGTTGCTAGATGCAGGATTCATATATCCAATCTCTAATAGTCAATGGTGATCTCCACTAGTGATAGTACCTAAGAAAGGATGGAGATGGAGAGTGTGTGTAGACTACTGAGAGTTGAATGCAGTAACTAGGAAATACTACTTTCCCCTTCCATTCATTGACCGAGTACTAGATTCACTAGCAAGCAAGCAATACTTCTCCTTTTTGGATGGCTTTAGTGGATACAATCAGATTAAGATAGCCCCAAAAATACTAAGACAAGACAACCTTTACATGCCCTTGGGATACATATGCTTACTATGTCTTTTCATTTGGGTACCACATTCCAAAGGGCAATACTGAGCATATTTCCAGACATTGCACATGGTTCCATGGAGGTTTACATAGATGATTTTACAACTTATGGGAATACCTATGAAGAAGCACTTTCCAATTTGGAGAAAGTTTTACAAAGATGTCAAGATCATCACCTATCCCTTGGTCATGAAAAATTATTCATGATGATGACTGAGGGAGTTGTTTTGGGACATTTTGTGTCAAATGAGGGAATCCAAGTAGACCCCAATAAAATTTAAATAATATCAACCCTTATTATACCCTAGAAACAAAAGGATGCTAGATGCTTCCTTGGCCATGTTGGGTACTACAGGAGATTCATACAAGATTTTAGTAAATTACAACACCACTATTTGTCCTATTGTCTAAGGATGTAGAGTTTTAATGGATAAATGCTTTTAAAAATTTCTTTGAAGATCTTAAGGCAGCATTAACCAAGCCCCCTGCCTGAAGAGGACCAAACTGGAATCTACCTTTCCATATCCATATATATGCTTCTTATTTTGCAATAGGTGTTGTTCTAGGAAAGAAATATGGAAACCTTGAGTATGTCATTCATATATTAGTAAAAATCTTCAAGGGGCGAAACTCAACTATACAATAACTGAGAAAGAAATGTTCGCAGTGGTTCATGCAATCAACAAGTTCAGACACTGCATTACATGGTATTTTGTATTCATAGATATTGATCACATAGTAATAAGGTATCTAATGAACAAACCAATATTTTGTGGCATGCTTGTGAGGTAGTTATTGCTACTTCAAGAATTTGATATAACTATTATGGATAAGCTAGGTAAAGCCAATGTGGAAGCAAATTTCCTCTCTAGCCTGTCAACCAAATTAGAGGAAGATGTTGTAGATGATTTATTTCTAGATGAGCACTTATTTTCTCTCTACATGTAGACCATGGTATGTAGATATATCCAACTATCTGGTAGTAGGGAAAACATCACCACATCTCTCACCAAAGGAGAAGAGGCAATTAGTTCAAAAAAAATTCCTTACTCATGGATAACAAGATATTTATTCTACATAGGGTTTGACAACATAATAAGAAGATGCATTAGAGAAGATGAAGTATATGATATCCTTAGAGCATGCCATGATGAACCTTATGGGGGACACTTTGCAGCAAAGAGGACAACTCTTAAGATTTTGAATACTAGTTATTATTGGCCAACACTTCATAAATATGAAATCAATTACACCAAGAGCTATGATAGATGTTAGAGAATGGGAAGACCAACAAAGACAGATGAGATTTCATTACAACCACAATTAGTAATAGCACCATTTGATAAATGGGAATTAGGATTTATTGGTCCCATCTCACCAACACCAAATAATAAAGAATACATATTGGTTTGTATAGATTACCTTACCAAATGGGTGAAGGTTAAAGCTTTGCAATTTGTAAGAGATGGGAACGTAGAAAAAATTCTTTATGAAGATATATTTGCAAGATATGATGTCCCTAGGGAAATTGTCACAGACCAAGGGCCATAGTTTACATCATATTTGATCACAAAACTAGTGTAAGAATATGATATCCGACATAAAAAGTCTACACCCTACCACCCTCAAGCAAATGGTCAAGTGGAGGTCACAAATAGAGAAAATGAAAACATCGTCACAAAGATAGTGTAACTCCACAAGAAATACTAGGAAGTCAAGTTACCTGAAGCAATTTGGGTTTACAGGACAACCTAGAAGACAACAACAAATCTTACACCATATGAGTTGGTATATGGTAAAAGGGTAGTACTTCCAATAGAGTTTGAATACAAGACTCTAAGGACAATAGTCAAATTGGGCATGGACTTATCAACAACACAGAAGGAGAGGTTACACAACCTCAATGCATTAGATGAAATCAAAATGGAAGCCATACACCATACTAAAATCATCCAAAAACAAAGGATGCATTATTATGACCAATTTATTAAAACCAAGGAATTCAATGCAGGTGATTGGGCTTTACTATATGATTCAAGGTACAAAATTAAAATGGAAAATTATAGACTACATGGCTTGGGCCATATGAGACTAAAATAATTTTCCTAAATGGATTAGTTCAGTTACAAACAATTGATGATGTAAGGTTTTCATTGCTAGTCAATGGCCATAAATTGAAGCTCTACAAACAGCCATTACAGAAAGATGATTTCATTTTATTATGCAGCATCAATTTGAGCCACAAATACAAAATTCATTAATAAGTAGTTCTTCTAAAGTATTAGTAGATGAGCAACATAGCTCACCCATTGAGATTTCATAGGTATAATTCTATAACACATTTCACATGCACACACTACACAAGCGACATTTGATGGTCTTCATTTTTTTGAAGCAATCGTAGAAGCAATAGGGACCTGCAACATCACACCTCAGGCAACAAAACTACAGAAGGGACATGTTGCTACATAAGCCATAGCACTTGTTTGTCTGTCATTTCATAAACACATACATTAATTGCATTCACATCACTTCATAGCATATTCATTTGCGCATGCAACCATACATATTCTACTTCATTGCATGCAACATATTTCTTCCATACACATGTAGCCATCCTACCACCTTTTTTGATTCCATTTTACCATATAATTAATCTCACCTAACCCATTTCATACTCTCTACAACCTTTTTCATCCATCATTTTCCACGTGTCACACATATGTTGTCATTAATTTTAAACTATCACTGCATAAAGTTCATCACAATCAAGGCATGTCACTTCAAATCAAGTTGCAGTTCCTTCACATGAATTTCAATTCCCTACAGGTACACTACATATTAGTTTATTATAATTAACATTGAAGCTTATTGATTTTATGCATGTTTAATGTGTTCATTCATGCATGCCAAATATCATGATTGATATTCCACTACTTTTAATTAATCCCTCTACAAAAACTATACACACTAAGTGATGACACTTAGTAATTTTAGTTGGGGGGAGGGGTATGCATGATTATTCCTTAGTTTTCTTTATTTTCAAAACTCCTTGCAAACCTTTCCTCCATTTTCAAAGACGTAGAGTTTAGAGGAGAGAAAAGGGTTCTAAGTAGCTAAATTGAGAGGTGCATTTGAGAAATACAACATACAGGCACAATAGAAGTGGTATAATTGGGGTGGAAAAATAAGAACAAAGCATAGCAATAATTGTGAAGCAAGTAGAATTGTGAAGTGACTTCAAATTACTGAAGCATTGATGGGGGGTGATATCATACAAAGGGAACCAACAATGTGCATAACCTCTACTAGAAGACAGGCAATGTTTGCCTATCTTCCAACAAGTTGGCTAGCTGGATTATTTCTTGAGGCTTACAAAATTTAATGAGGTAATGACCCAACAATTTTCTAGCACATTGTAAAATGATAAGGCAATTTTTCAGGGGTCTAAGAGTAGATGCCTTGGAGGAAGCTATAGCTGAAGTATTTGATTTTCTAAGATTAAGAGAGGAGTTTCCAGTCAAGGCGGACATCATTGCAGCAAGAAATTAATTCTCCTTGAAATCTAGATTCTTCCTCACAAGGTTCTAAATATTTATCTTTTCCTTGGCTTTAGGCTTCAATAGCTTCTTACATAGTTAAACACTTGGCATGTGATGGGAGACAATCATTGCTATACACAGTCCATTTCAAATTATTAAGTCATCTATGTCATAATAGACATGTAAATGTTCCTAAATTTTTGTACAATCTATTAAAAAGAATGTCCTCTGAATATAAAAGGAAAAGAAACAGCTCGACATTGTCTCGTTTTTGTTTGGGTAAATTATTGGTAAAGAGGAGCCTTAGGGTTTAATTCTCAAATATTTCTTGGGAAGACTTTCTTAATTATAGCAATACAAACAGTATCCTTGAATTTCCTAATGAGGGAAACAGAGGCCAAATAAAAATAATATAAGAGCCTACTGTTGTTGCTCTAGAGGAAGGAATGCCTTTTGGTTCCCCTATTGCAACACCTACTCATGGCATGGGAGAATCAGAAGAGAAGGGTTTGTAAGAAACACAGCCTACAGCCTCTACTGAGCAACCCAACACAGCAAAGAGAAAACAAGAAACCCCTATTTTCAAGAGGCCATAAGAAGGTAAGAAGGGAAAGGGTGGAGCTTCTTCTTTTGCACCTACAAAGGGGAAGAAGAGGCCCACACAATCTAGGAGGCGGTTGCATTATCTCAAGAAGAAGGGCCAATGAGAAGCACATGTAAAAAGCATAAAGAGGATATTGTTATGATTGAGACAGATTCAAGAAGACAAGGGAATTCCCTTGGAGATGTGAATATACCAATTGTACAGTCCTTGTATTTTACTACCACTTCTAAATTAGATGTAGAAGATATTTTGTAGCCAAGAAAATGAGGAGATCTCCAAAAAGCATTGTTTCAGAGGGTTATGAATACACAAGTGAAATGAGAGATTAAAAAATTTTAGAGAAGGATGAGGAAATTTTTATTGAATAAAGAAATTTGTTAATAAGGAATTGCAATAAGCAATGTAGGGAATAAATCTATTGGAATAATTTTTAAAGACATAATAGCCAAAAAATAGTGAGTGGGATGCTAGGATTAAAGAATTGGAGGAGAGGCTCCACAAGTTTGACCATGGATCCAAATTGGAGATACTAGCACAAATTTCCATGGTAGAAGCAAAAGGGAAAGAACTAGTATCCAAGGCTCGATTCCTCTTATTAAAACCCCTACTAGACCAACTGTAGTGCCCCTAGGTGTTGAACTATGGAAGAGAACATAGGAATTTTCCTAGGAAAAGAAAGAATGGGCAAGGGAGAGAGTTGAAACGGTTTCCAACCACAACAAGGCACTGGAAAAGAAAGAAGTAGAAGTAAAAAGGTTGAAAGTAAAAATTGAATAAATAATAGACAAGACAACACAATTAATTAAGTGCAGGCCACCTACTAGAGTTTATGCTTTATTCTTGCAAAAAAATTGTGTTTTCAATTTAGCCAATTGATTAGTGATCTTCTTGTAGCAATGAACAAGAAATTATTTTTTTTAGATACTTTCTTTAATTCCACACCAGATATGCAGGATCAACTATGTGAGTTCTATCAACACAATTATGTTATGTCAGATGACACTACTTGAAATCCATTGATGTTTGTAGGTGATCTCCAAATAAGAGAATTAGCCTCTTATGTTAGAAATGAGCATCAAAGGGGCACAACTCTACAAGAATACCATGAAAAGGAAAAATATATTGCCTTACAACTCAGGAAAGAATCAATGAATCCTAATGTAGTCATAGATCAGTGGTTAGATCTCTTGAATTACAGAGGTGTTGGAAAGAAAATAATGGATATCAAAAAACATGATTATGTAAGGATGAAGGGATTAGCCATAGGTATTATTAATGAATCCTTTATTTTTTTCAAAAAATATGGGAAGAAATTTCCCCGGAGCTGAAAAGAAAGGAGGCACACTCTATTTATAACTATGTAGCTATGATTCGTAGGCCTCATAAGTACATAGATATTGCAATGAACAATGGAGTTTCTTCGTTTCCACTTGGCCTTCCATCCTCCTATCCTCTTGTTTCTAGTACCACACTGGACGGGGAAGAAATGAGGGGGCAAAGAAGCAAAACAAAAAGAAATATTGGTGAAGTTATCAAACCAAAAAGGCTATTATTTGAAGCAAGTCAAAGGAGTTGACATTGTAGCTGATTTCAGGGGGATAGCTCTACAATATAACCTCTAGCCTTGAAATTTTCTTGAGGACAAGCAAAATCTTAGTTGGGGTGGAGTGATGGGCTTAATTTATGAATAGTTTCCTTCATTAAGTTTATGTCTTTTACCATTTCAATCTACCAAAGTTCATAGACATTCCTAAAACTTATACATCTTTTATACCTTTTATACACTTTAAACCAGGCTTAAGTATGTGGTAATGCAAATATGATATGATGATATTGTTGATGCAAGTGTTGCACACGCACACTAACATGCAGATAAATTATCACCCAAAGAACGCAGGAACCTACCTTTACTTGAAAGATGCACCGAGAAAACCTCAATCTAGAGGCAAACTCAGTTTGATCCCAAGGCTCGAGAATTTCAAGTATTGATGCACTAGGTTCCACTAAGGGTCCATTGTATAATTTTTTGTTAATTACAGGGGTCTATGGTTTCTTAGGTTAACTAGTATCCAAAGGATCATAACATAAGCTTGGTTTGATCACACATGTATCACTTCACAACTTCATGAAAACTAAAAATTGCAATAATATTTCATGAATTCATATTACTTTACAAAGAATCAGTAGATTTAACATAAATTGCTATGTAACTTCATGTAAATGAAATATTTACAATAACACTCCATGCATTTATCATTTTTGAAACATTTTCTAAAAAATATTCAACATCTATTATAAAATAATACATTAAAATCCTAAAATTTAAAGATTAGATCTTAGTTATTATCCATGCATACCCCAAGAAACAAACTAAATCAAATCAAACCACTCTATACTTCACCAAATTTCTTCACAACTAGGCATAAAATGATGCAAAAATTTTAAAGAGACATAAGATCATTTGCCACTGTATAATGTCAGTATGCACCCAAATTTGGTGCAACACACAAGCTTTTTCAATAGGAACAAACAATCAGCTATGTATTATTTTGTATTACGAAATAGCTTTAAATTGGATTTGATATTAATTAGCTTCAACTGAAACATACAAGTTTCTAAGCTGGAATGGAACAAAAAATAGGAAAAAGAAATAAAACTAGTGAAGTTTTAGATCTCTGGAATTCGACAAATTCTAAACTTGACTAAAAAGAAATAACTCTCAGCCTTTTATAAAACAAGGAAACCAAGGAGTCCCATCAGAACACATGAAAGAGAATCTAGGGAACGAAACATAACATAGCACATGGCACATGACAATTGGCAAGAGAATCTTCTAGAATATGTCAACAAACACTTTGACTTTCTTCGACACTTGAAACTTTCTAAACTCATGTCTTCAAGACACAATCAAGATATCAAATTGGATTGAGAAGGTCATCAACTAAACCTTCAAACAAAATGTAGGAACTAGTTGGATATTCAGAGTGATCAGTTGGATATAGAAACTTTAATCCATTAGCCTTATGTTCCTGCCTCCAAGCTATGGTTTCGGGAGATATGCATGTAAGTGTAAAGCCTCACAATTCAACATCACACTCCTCGCTCACGTAAGACTCAGATCTTTGGTTCCCCAATTACCTGTATTCCTTCACCATACACTCCTTCTCTACACCAATTCTCGAAATGCACGCCCTAGCCTAGGCAATTTTGTTGGATACAATCCAAATTTACCTGACCATCCATACTTGAACATTGTCCAACACCCTATTCCTCCTGCACATAAAATTCCACGTTTCAATTCCCTTTTAAATCATCAATGAGAAACCTTATTAAAATAAAACCATCCTTATCATTAGTTCCTTCAAAACCAATCTATAAATTAGCATGCTTTAACTCTCCCAAAATCTCTAACTTAAAGTAGGTTTCTAGATACTTTATGTACTTGGGAAAAGCTAGGTAGAAATTTTAAACATTTGCATCGATGCAGCATTTACCTGGGTACCTGACACTAGATTACCCAACTTCCTTTAAAACCCGACTAGCTGATGTACTGCACTTCGCAGAACAAACCACAAACCCTGCTTCTACCTCTTACCGACCTTTTCGTACCTATAGGCTTTTGACTCTCGGCTACAACTTGTCCAATCTTTCTCAATGAACTCATCCCAGTTATTCACCTAGGGTTGAACTTCCCGAAAACTCATTCAACCAAATTCCTAGCACCCAATACACTTTGTTGTGAACTATTTTTCTAACATTTTCAACTTCTCCATACATTCCTCTTGAGGCCGCCAACCAACTAGCAACTGCTAGAAGTAATAATTTTTAACTTGGGTCCCCAAGCCTTACATTCTTGGGGCATGTTGTGAGACCACACAACAAATTGTAACCAACAAAACCAGCTTCAAAAGAAAAACTGAGAATCGGCCACCCGAAGTAAATCACAACTTATGAATATTTTCCATAATAAGCCCTTGCCTTTACTTGAATTGCAACGTAAGGACCATAAAATTTTGCTAGGGAGTACCAATGTGTGCATTGATTTATTTTCATCTCTAGGACTTGACAAAAAGGATTAGTCCATTTACATTAAGCTACCTAATTTTGGTAATCCTTCTTATCCAACTTGGATATTGCCTCGCTACTAGTTAAGCATCCATAGCCTCGACAAGGTTACCTCTGTAATTTCCCCTAACATAGCTCTACTATCAGTTAGGTGTCTATAGCCCCAGTAGAGATATTTGGATAGCCTAAAGAGTTGATTTTTCTCTTTTAATATTTCTTTTGATATTCATTTTTCATTTGATATTTCTTTGAAAGCTCTTTTGCTTCAACTTGCAAGCAACGAAGCTTATGATTAGGTTGGGAATTATAGTGGTAGCAAAGGTTACCTTTTGATTTTCACTCAATGTAAATATCCTTCACCCTTTTCACTAGTCCGCAAAGATTTTTAATGAATTCCCTATATGTGAGACTCTCCAACAAAATTTTACCACCCTTATACCAAACTTCAAATAATTACAATCCGTTATCCAATGGAAAATAAGCATAAGTTAAAATTTAGCTGCAAGTTATCAAATCACCTGATTACCTCTAAATTTGGAAACCTTAGTTACCACCCCTCCATTTTGTCATTACTTGACAACTCTCCAAATTAAAACTTCATCGAAAAACTCAAATTTGGTGGCTTTACACTCATATTAATGTGTCGGTCATGTCATAATAATGCCTTAACCTAGCCATCATAATGTTCATTTAATTCACACGTTGATTACGCATGCATTAATTCTCCTCAAATTTCTCAATATCCTAGTAAATTCCAACTCACCAATCCAACTCTTCTTCCAAATTGCACATCTAGAAAATCCCATAGCTAATATGGCTTGATCAAATGACCTAAAAACACTATCATTTAATTTCTCAATCTTGAATTGCCTAGTTTTTTAATCTTCGTACATGTCATCCTTGAACTGTTGCATACCAGCTTCATGAGAATTTATTTGATGTAACTTTTAATTTTGAGGAAAGTGAACCTCCACCACCTCAACTTGCATTCCCAATATTTTCACCTCAAGGCAACCATGCACTATAGATTTCTCATGGCTTTCTATAAATACGATACTATACTCAAAATTTTGCACTTTTGTCTCTAACTTTTAGTTTCCTTTCCTGCATTCACTCTTGCATAAGAACCATGGATACCTCCATCTACCTTACCAATGTTCGTCGACAAAGCAACTTCTTGGGTTGAATTACCAGTCAATGACTGTGAAAAGTGTTCTTTCTCAGGACACCATCCACCAAGGCATTCTTATGCTTGGTTCTAGGTGAAACTTCCATGAATTCGAAGTCCTATTACAAAGTGAACTCTAACTTAGCCTCACATTTTATTGCTTCATTGTTGGTTCTCGGACTCACCATGGTCGAATTTTGTTCTACCACTATGAGGATAGTACGACTGAACTACTTGGGGAATCTAGACACCATTTTGGTTGTTGCCCAACCCATGGTGGGAATTCCAGTTGCCAAGGACATTCCACGATTTTTGAACCAAGGAGATTTGGTTCCTCTTTTCCCCTTCCTCACTGCTCTACACACCCTTGACCTGGATGAGCACAGGGACAACACTTACTTGGGATACATGTTTCTTAGGGATGAGGCATAGCAAATCAATTAATTAGAAGGTGTGTCCACTGTTTCAGCAATGCTTCTCAAACATCTAACCCTTTTTCCCTTTCACCGTCAACTTGTAACGAAAAATTTGTATTTTCATGTACATACGAGATTACTACCATATAATATAATGGAAATTTTTCTTTTCTATAAAGAAAATGACTTCGCTTTTTATTTCTTTTGTGCATGCATGCATTTGCTCCAAATGGTTGTTTTACCTTTTTTGCTTTGCAATAGAATGGTTTTTATGATTCAATTACCATGTGTTCTTAATTAAAATGAATCCAAAAATTATGAGACCTAAACCAGGAAAATAGGGGAAAAACTACCAAAGAAAACTAGCCTAACAAAACAAATTTACCCTAATAATGCAATTTACCCTAACCTAACGCTTCTAGTGACACAACGAGAAAAATGCACCACACATCAAAGGATAATGTTAACTCTAACCTCTATTAATAACTCTACAATGCTTTTAGTTTGAATTTTAGCAGGCTTATCTTTAAATTTACTCAAGTATTCCTAAAATAGCCCACCATAATTATGTATTAATCAAAATTTTGTGTGCTTAATGAATGAGAATTCGAAAGTGTACTTACTCACAATTTCGCTAACATGTATGGAAATGACCTGAATGATAGTCGGTTGCACACACCTTTTCCATTGCTTTGAATCCATGCCTTCATCCACCCTTCTCTTATGAAGTTCAATCTCCCTTTGATATGTTCCAAGAATGGTTGTGCTAGTTACGAGGCCACTTCTTCCTTCATATCTTTGCTGGCCACTTTCCCTGGCTTCAACCCTAACATCACTATTTATCTCATTAGACTAGGCTCTAGCATGTTTTACACAATTATCAAAAAAAAGAAAGTTAAAGTCTGGTACTCCCTCATTTGCATAAAATTAAATGTCTCATCCCTTTTAAACCATGGATTCACAATTAGGGGAAAAATGAGAGCATCCTCTACTTGTTTCACTAGTTCCTTTTTTCTATCGTTATCCACATATGTAGAGAGTGGTAACTTACTTCCTTCAAATTCATATTTTAAGTGTGATTTTTCCAAACCTTCATGACTCTACTTTTTTCCCTACATAATTGTCGAGGTTTCCACACAATGATCACTTTTAGTAAATCTATCTAATCCAATTGTTGAACCGATAAAAGCTCTATTTCTATGAGAGTTATACACTCTTCTAGAATCCAAACAAGAATCTGATAACTGCTCCTTCCTTTTTGCTCTTAAAGAAGCCTTTGTTAGCAGGATCACATTATGAATAGCCAAGCTTACCCTAGTCAAAAAACCTTTATAGTCAATTTCACTATGATCAGTTGTGTCATGAATTCTACACTCTGTAACGTGACCAAAAGTGAACAAATTCAATGTTGTGAGCTTCCGATTAAGGATTTTTCAGAGCCCTTCAATCTCTCCTTCACTCTCCATCCTAGGCTTGCTTGCATCTCTAACTCACGAGTGCACCTCAACTCTGTGACTACGATAACAACACCTACTAAAGGACAAAGGGGGCCCTCCTTCTAGCACCAATTCTATTGATGCAAGTGTTGCACGCACACCAATAGGTAGGTAAATTCTCACCCAAAGAATGTGGGAGCCTACCTTTACTTGAAAGATCCACTGGGAAAACCAAATTCTAGAGGCATCTCAGTTTGATCCCCAGGCTTGGGAAAGTTGGGTCTTGACACACTAGGTTCACTCAGGGTTCATTGTGTAAATTGTTGTTGATCATGAGGGGTCTATGGTTTCTTAGGTTAACTATTATCCAAAGGATCATAACATAAGCTCGGTTTGATCACACATGTATCACTTCACAACTTCATGAAAACTAAATGTTTGCAATAATATTTCATGAATTCAAATTACTTTACAAAGAATCAACATATTTAACATAAATTGCTCTGTAACTTCATGGAAATGAAATATTTACAATAATATGCCACGCATTTATCATTTTTGAAATATTTTCTAAAAATATTCAACATCTATTCTAAAATAAAGCATTAAAATCCTAAAATTTAAAGATTCTCCCAGTTATTATCCATGCATGCCCCAAGAAACAAACTAAATCAAAGAAACCACTCTATACTATACTTCACCAGATTGCTTTACATCTAGACATAGAATGATGCAAGAATTTTAAAGAGACATAAGATCATTTTCCATGGGATAATGTCAATATGCACCCAAATCTAGTGCAACACACAAGCTTTTCTGATAGGAACAAACAATCAGCTACATATGATTTTGTATCAAGAAATAGCTTTAAATTGGATATGATATTAATTAGATTCAACTAAAACATGCAAGTTTTTAAGCTGGAATAAAACAGAAAATAAGAAAAAGAAATAAAACTAGCAAAGTTTTATATCTCCAAAATTCCACAAATTATGAACTTGACTAAAAATAAATAACTCTCATCCTTTTATAAAAACAAGGCAACCAAGGAGTCCCATTAGAACACATGAAAGAGAATCTAGGGAACGAATCATAACATAGCACATGGCACATGACAATTGGCAAGATAATCTTTTGGAATAAGTCAACAGACACTTTGACTTTCTTCGGCACTTGAAACTTTCTAGACGCATATATTCAAGACACAATCAGGATATCAAAATGGATTGAGTAGGTCATCAACTAAACCTTCAAATAAAAAGTAGGAACTAGTTGGATATTCAGAGTGATTAGATGGATATAGAAATTTTAATCCATTAGCCTTATGTTCTTGCCTCCAAGCTATGGCTTTGGGAGATATGCATGTAAGTGTAAAGCCTCAGAATTTAGCATCACACTCCTCGTTCACGTAAGAGTCGGATCTTCAGTTCCCCAGTTACTCGTGTTCCTTCACCATATGCTCCTTCTTTACACAAGTTCTTGAAATGCATGTCCCAACCCAAGCAATGTTGTTGGATCTACTCACAATCCAAATTTACCTGATTATTCATACCTGAACGTTGTCCAACACCATATTCCTCCTACACATAAAATTCCACATGTCAGTTCCCTTTTAAATCATCAATGAGAAACCTTTTTAAACCAATCTAGAAATTAGCACGCTCTAATGCTCTCCCAAAACGTTGACTTAAAGAAAGTTTTGAGATACTTTATATAGTAGAGAAAATTTGGGTAGCAAGTTTAAACATTTGCATCGATGCATCATTTACCTGGGTACGCAGGTACCTAACACCTGATTACCTCGTTTCCTTTAAAACCCGACTAGCCGATGTACTACACTTCTCGAAACAAACCACAAACCTCGCTTTCGTCTCTTACCGACTTTTCGTACCTATAGGATTTTGACTCTCGACTGTAGCAACTTGTCCAATCTTTCTCAATGAACTCATCCATTTATTCACCCAAGCTTGAACTTCCTAAAAACCCGTTTACTTGGATTCTCGGCACCCGGTACACTTTGTTGTGAACTATTTTTCTAACATTTTCAACTTCTCCATATGTTCCTCATGAGGCTACCAACCAACTACCAACTACTAGAAGTAATAGTTTTCAACTTGGGTCCCCAAGCCTGGTGTATTATGAGACCACACAACAAATATTTGTATGATTAAATGTATGAATTGTCATGAAATTCAATATGATTCTATACTTAATTTATGGTTGTTAATGATGTTTATGCCTTAGGATAAAACTAACCTCTTGTAGCTAAGAAGAACTGTAACCCGTAGCAACTAGATTTCCAACCCACAGCATAAGGACCACAGGTAGACTACAGGGGAGAGGTTAGAATGGTTAAATCACGACAATTCCAAAGAAGAACAAAGGCGGCCATTGAATGGTAAAATCATGAGTCACCATAGGCACACCAAATAAGATGGTAGGAAGAAGGAGTCTGTTTTGATCAAGTTAACCCATGATGAGATATTCTTCATGAAACACGTCTCTGTCATGATGGTTAAACCATTAGGGCAGAGTTTCAGTTTAAATTCTCTTCTACTTTTTAATTATGGCTTTCTATTGTAAAGACTAAGTCTTCTCCCTATTCTTGAAGGAGAGTGGATATAAACATTATGGTTTTGTTTTCAGTCCTAGGATGAATAAGACTCCTCGCGGACCCTATATAGTGGGATCCATTGTGAGGAGAAAATCTAGTTACTAGTTGCTTAATTATCTATTCTAGTTTTTGCTAGTTCTAATTAATAATTGATCGTTGTTAGGTTTTTGTTATCAATTGAATGAAAAACATGTATTGTTGAATGATAAATCTTTAGTAGATTCTTGTTAGAGTTCAGAGTTTTCATACAATAAAGGAGTTAATTCAGTATCATGATTTGTTGATCAAGCTGTAAATGTTGGCATCTGTTGTGGAAGCAAAAACTCAAGCAAGGGCCCCTTGAGGTACTACTATCCACTTTGTTTTTCTCGTATTAGATTAGTTCATGCATTATTGAACTAAAATAGTTTCCAATTATATATGTAGAATTCAAGATTCAATAATTGAATTAGATTATGTAGCTTAATGATAGTTTCATACTCTTGGAGTGATTAGTTACAGTTCAGTCTTAGAAATTAGTAGTCACAGTATTAAGTGATAAGTACCTGTAGCACAAGTAACAGTTTATGTTATTTCCCTTGTTTTTCTAATTAACATTTCATTTCCTTTTCCAGTTTTTATCATTTTTTGTATATGTGTAATTCACCTATACTCAATGATATAGGTCGTGTAGAATCCAAGAATGCACATATAGTGTTGGCATTATCAAAAGCTTATGAAGTCCTGGTTGATAATTAAATGAAGCCTCTCATAGAAGAATTGTTTAGTTAGGAAGCGATCCTTTGAATTATGTGTCTACCTGTAGCACCAAGTTAATCAAACAATAAAGAGGCCCTACAGTGGACTTAAAGATGGAACATTAATTCTAAATTCAAGTTCTCAACAAATATTTACACTAATTATTTCTTAGGTATATCACAAGGACATCTTCTTGCCAGAGTTCTTTGTCTTTGTAAGAAGGCTGCAAAATCTTCACCTTTTTTGTTTAGTGTTGCATAAGTTTACTATGTTTAACTCATGATCAATATTATAGGAGAATTGGGAGATAAATTTGCTGACTAATTCGTCCCATGTCCTTATTTCAGGAGGAAAATGTATAAACCATTCCATAGCTTGTCCCCTAAGACTACATGGAAAAAGACACATTAAGTATTTTTGCTTGTGTTAGAGGTCTAAACAAGCTATAGAAAATTCTCTGACATGATCTATTAGATTTCCTTTCCCCTTATATTTTTCAAACTTGGGTATTTCTAGATTTAGATGGAAATGTGATATACACATTTTTTATAAAAAGGATAATGACATATGTCCTTTATGCTATAAGTGTTAGTGTGAAAGGGGTACTTTATCTGACTAGTTCATTTCCTAGCTAGTTCTCCACTTAGGTCCTATTCACACTAGCTTAACTTTGCATAGGGATAAGGTAGTTGAGCTTTAATAACTTGAGTTGTCACACCTCATAGAATGAAAACACTTGTCATAATCTGGTTACATCTTATCTCTCCCCTTGGCCTATATAACCAAGGCATTTCCTTTGTAATCTTAATTCTCAAGCTCATAGCAACTTTGCATTCTCTTGAGAGGAATACAATTTATTATTTCCCATCTCTTATTTCTATATTTGCTTTCCTTCAATCATTTGTATCATGGGTAGGTTATTTAAAAAATCTTACATGGTATCAGAGCAAGAATGAGTTGTGGATTAGCAATTTTTTAGGAAATTTTAAAGTGTAGAGTTGTTTTTTCAAAGCACTGAGTATTCTCTTCTCTTACATCTTTGGATGATCTGGAGAATCAGAAAAGTGTGAAGAAAATATCAATTTTTGGGGGGTTCAATCATTGACTTGCTAGTTGCAGGTTTTTTGAAGCTTTTTGGAAAAAATTTGAGCTCACCATTGAGTCCAAAGCAGTTGAGAAAGTCAGATTTTCCCTTTATTTCATTTGAATCAAACATCAAAGGCCAAATATACAATAATTTGAAGTGAGAGGTTCATTGTCAGATTCAACAAAGAACCATCATTGCAGAGCATTTTGGGTTAAATCTGATCCTGCTCATGCTCAGAAGGCTCAAAAACCATAAAATCGATTGTCAAAACGTCGATTTTGGACAAAGTTTCTAGGTGAGGCAATTTATTTTTGTCCTAGGAGCCATATGGCCCTCATGGACAATATATATATATTTATTTATTTATTTATTTATTTTTAACTACAAGCATTTTTTAATGATATTGTTTCTTTTTTAAATAATAATTAAAAAAAAATTGTAAAAACATTTTTTTGATTTTATATTTTTTTTCAAATATATATATATATATATATAAATTAAAATTGTGTTAAATTTAAATTTTTAAAAATATATATTTTATGGTACAAGGTACCTGCACAAATTTTACGTAGGACATGTACCTGCGGGTGGCATGCTTGGGAAGCATGCCCCTCTAAAGAGAAGCGGCTCCTTAAAAGCAACCACTACCTCGAAAGAGGGGCATCTCCTTACATAAGCCACAACTGCTCTTAAATATCCCTATGCATTCCTTCACATGTTCAACGCTTAAACTGAGTTCTTTGTGCTTTGTGCGCAATACTTAGCCACTCTAGGCCTTGTTCCTTTAATGGTTACCCTGTACTCGGGTACTACGCAACCCTTTGGCCTTATAAAAAAATTATAATTTTTTTTAAATATGTTTTTAATAATTTTTAAAATATTACAAAATATATAACCTTTTAAGTTTGTCGATGATTGACTTTTTAATATTTTTATAATGTTTTTTATTATTAAAAAATATAAATTTTAAAGTCCACCGACGAATTGCCGACACTACTAAATTTAACGGGTTTTTTAATTTGGCGATTCACTATATTTATCTGGAGATCCACTAACTTTGGCAGAGGTATATAATAGTTCGAAAATATCTAAATTTGGAGGACCACTAACTTTGGTAGTAGTTCCACTAAATTTGGAAGATTTCTTTTGAAAAATCATACCCCCTCTCCATTGCTAAGTTAATTTTTAAAGACCAGCTTTGAAAGATCATAACTCAAGCTCCAAACCTCCAATTGTAGAGAAATTTCTTTTTATTGGGCTAATTTTTTATGCTCTACGCATTGGTGAACACAGTTTCAGATTTTGGTGCATAGATTTTTCACAAATTGTCGATTCTTAGAGACGACACCTCATCATTCTCATTTTGAGAACTTCAAAGTTGCATAACTTTTACATACGACCTCAAATCGAGGTGATTCTTTTTTTGAAAGTGCATGATTTTTTGTTTACTTTCCATTGATGCTACTTATTTCATATTAAATTATACCAAAAATGTACTTTCAACATATGCTCATTTCTTGAGGATTTGTAAAAGCATTGAAATCTGTAACTGCACTAAATATAAAGTGCCAAATAATTTTATCTAGGGGGTTATTTTATTAAGTGCTCGTATTTGTGCTTGTACATCTCTTCTACATTGCTCTATTTTTTCTTCACTATGGATACATTTAAGTTTTCATTGTTAACGCCATACAACTACAATACATGGCATCAAAATGCATTGAATTCCTTAATGCAACTAAGATATACACCTTATGTTGAGAAGAAAGTAATTGAACCAATAAATTATAAGGAAAAATTACTTTGGTTGTTTGTGTAAGAGAGGGGGACCAACCATGTCAAGACCCTAGGTCATAGAGAGCCAAGAGCATAAGGCAGCCCTAACTTACCTCACTCTAAAGGGGTGTTTGATGTGAGGGACGAGAATGATGAGGACTATAAATTAATTCAATCACCCTGCAGACCTGAGCTTTAGTTTGGGCTAGGCAAGCTGGCTTTTTGGAGTCAGTTCTGCATCTCAGACAACTCTCTGTCTGAGGATGACAGTGCAGTTCTGGGATGTCAGTGTGGTGCGTTGGTGTCCGTATGACCAAAAAATAGTTAACATAGAGAAACTACCAAAATAACCTACTAACAACCTAGCTAGTAAAATTTAGATGGTAAAAACAAAATGAGAAAGTATGCAAAATAGATACTAAAATGATAAAGTAAATAAACTAGAACTAAGGTGATGAAAAACAATCTCACAAAAGTGTGTGTTTGCCAACTAGCTCCAAATGCACATCCACCTACACACAAGAAAGAGGGAAAATTTGTTGGGGCTATATAGGGGCCTGCCTTAGTTAGACCACCGTTTTGGTGTTTCCACCTACACGGATAGCCAAACAGCAACAATAGAGAAATGTATGATAAAGAAGTGAAGAAAGAAAGCACATGAATAACACTATAAAACAATATATAGCTACTCAAACAAATCATAAAGGAGAGGAGTGAAAACGTTACCACCTCCACCAAGAGCTCACTAGCCGATGATGGAGAAAGAGAGTTTGAACAATCACCACAACCTCGACTGCGATGAAGGGAGGTGTTGCAAAACCTCTAACCCGTACTGTAATGGTTTGCTTCACACTTGCTTGATGGAGTTGATAGAGTTTTGTTGTTGCAATGGAGTGTTTAGAATGCTATAGATGATGAGAATGAGACTGAAATTGCTAGAGCTTGTGAAGAGATTGCTAGAGATCGCAAAAAGAGATGAGTTGAATGAAGAATGGAAGAATTTGAAGAAGGGAGAGAATCTGTCATTTTTTGGGGTCGGTTGATCAAAGAGGGATGGTACAAACCATTCCCAATAGGAAGTGTAACACCTCTGCCAACTTCAGATGCAAGAATTCGTTAATGACGTTTGCACACCACGCGAGCATCCCCAACAAATATTCTTCTATCGACACAAAGGACAGATGCCAAGTAGAAGGAAGTCAGCCAACTGATGTGGAATTTAGATTTCAGATTTGGTTTTCTAAGGTGAGGATGTACGAAAGGGGAATTTGCACAAGGGGTTCAAATTGACCCCTATACATTTTGCCCCCACTTTAGCGAGCACAAATATTGATGAGTGCTTCGGTAAAGTAGATCGAAGAGTGAATATGGTTAGAAATTTATACCTGAATCCATCAAGGAAGTAAACCGTAATCTAGTGAGCTTGAAAGCGTAGGGTAGGCAAAGGACTCCATAGCCCTGCAAAACTATGAAGCTATAGAATGAAAGCATCTTACAGGACCGCAGACTTGTAAGGAGGCGACCCCCAAGATCTGTCACATGAAGGAAGCCCCGAGAGGTAAGTGCCTCACATGCCCACAGAACTACAAGGAAGGTGTCCTCCAAGATCTCTCACATGAAGGAAACCCAAAAAAAGTGCCTTATAGGCTTGCAGACCTGCAAGGAAGGTGCCCTCCAAGATCTCTCACATGAAGGAAACCTAGAAATAGTGCCCTACAGACCCGTAGACCTATAGGAAAGGTGTCCTCCAAGATTCTCACATGAAGGAAACTTGGAAAAAGTGCCCTACAGACCTACAAACCTATAGGGAAGGTGTCCTCCAAGATCTCTCACAAGAAGGAAACCCGAAAAAAGTGCCCTACAGACCCACAGACTTGCAGGGAAGGTGTCCTCCAAGATCTCTCACATGAAGGAAACCTAGAAAAAACACCCTACAGACCCGCTGACTTGTAGGGAATGTGTCCTCCAAGATCTCTCACATGAAGGAAACCCAGAAAAAGCACCCTACAGACCCGCAGACCTGCAGGGAAGGTGTCCTCCAAGATCTCACACATGAAGGAAACCCAAAAAAACCACCCTACAAACCCGCAGACCTACAAGGGAGTGACCCCCAAGATATCTCGCATGGAGGAAGCTCAAAAGAAGCGCCCTACAGGGCCGCAGACCTGTAGGGAGGTATCCCCCAAGATCTCTCACATGGAGGAAACCCAAGGAAAGTTCCCTATAGACCCGCAGACCTATAGGGGAGTGACCCCCAAGATCTCTCGCATGGAGGAAGCTAAGAAGAAGCTCCCTACAGGATCGCAAACCTATAGGGAAGGTGTCCTCCAAGATCTCTCACATGGAGGAAACCCAAGGAAGGGGACTCTAGAGAGTCAGAATGCGGCTTCACAAGCACACTTGCAAAGCAAAAGTGGCCACATAAGCAAGTAAGTGGACAGTCACGTAGATCGTCGATAGATTGGAAAGCTTTCAAAGGGGTCCCTTAGGAACACGATGTAAAGAAAGGGGTCCACTCAAAGGATGCGTTGTTTGAAAGTGTGGAAGAGATGTTTCTTTCTCAAATCGATTCATCATCAAGGAACCTTTTCGAAAGATGTTCACTTTATCAAGGAATTCGAAAGGAAGAAAATGCCCCCTCATGAGGGGAAGGTTGAAGTTTCTCCCACCTTGAAGAAAAGGTCTCAAGTTCTTTCTTTGCGAACCCATGATGAAGGAAACATGTTCTGTTAGGGTTTCAAGTCGAGAATGTGATTCTTTGAAAAAAGTTTGTGAAGATTCTCGAGAAAAGATTCATTGGCAATGAATACATTTTTTAAAAATCGAAGTGTTATGGAAATGGCATAGTCACACATGAAAGGGACAACTCAAGCAAAGAAAAGAAAGAGATAAAGGAAACTAAAAGGAGACAAGACATCCAGAACCAAGGGAGGGCACGGGGGGTGATCTAATATTTGATCCAAAGCTGCTCATAAATATATATATATATATATATATGTAAGTATAATAATAGTATATATAAAATGAAAGGTGTCATCAACCCTACCATATTAGACCATGTGAAGAATGCCGCGAGGAAGACAAAGTAAAATAAAAATTTGGGTCAACATGGAAGAGAAACCTAAATGCCCCCAACGCTTTGCATCATCCCCAATTTACTGAAATTTAATCAAAAACATGGAAGAATGATGATACAAATAGAAGAAGGTTTACAACATAAAAACCACACCTGTATCCAAGAACCAACAAGAGGGTGACAAGGGTCATCTAGAGACACATAGCATGATCCGCGAGGGGAACACATCAAAGCACACACATCTAATCTAAAGATAAAGAAGAGGCCCCTTCCCTAACATTGATCAACCAAGAGGTCATCTGCTTCCCACTCCAGATCATCATAAGGGGAAGGATGATGAGCTTGCAGTGGTGGGATGTTAAGAGGAGGAGCTTCCGACCCTCTTGCAACAAGGGCTAAGGAAGAAGCCCCTGCAAGGTCTTCTCCGCTAGGCTCTTGTGGAGCTATGGTCAATGATTTTGCAAAGATTGTTGATAAGGCCAAAACTTCATCCAGAGAGTTAAACATGCACTTTACTGTAGTGCCATGTTGTACCTCAACGGATGGAGAGGGTTGCACCCGAGGTTCACTGCTAGGCTCACCGAGTGACTCAAGAGCAGTGATGAACTCAGGGGATGTTGGGACTGGTTTCATTACTAAAACAGAACAAGTCAGTGTGGGACCACCTTTTGGAGAAGGTGGGCTCCTCTTATGTCCTTCGTTGTTGGAAGGACCACTCTCTACCTTCTACTTCACCGAGGGACGTGAACCCCCCACATACGAGGCAAGAGGTGCGGAAGAAGAGGATGAAGAAAAGACCATGATGGATATCACTGAAGTGTTTGGCATATCCATGAGTTTTGCGAAAGGCAGGACATCCAGAAGGGATATCAACAAGGGTAGCTCCACTGAAGGAGCAATGAAAACCTACACCTTTTTAGGGTCAGGCACATTCGTACTCACTGCAGAAGCCAAAAGCAATGCGAATCTTAGTTGAACAAAAGTAGAGGGGAGGAGAGAGGAGGACACGGTAGGAGGCCCTAATACAGGGGTAGTCGTCTCCTCTTCCTTCCTCTGTAAGGTGGCATGCTCAACCACGAGAGCCTTTCGTCGGTGCTTGCGCTTGGGCGCAAGGCGGTTCCTACGACTCTTCAAGCTAGAGACTAGAGGTTACGAAGGAACATAAGGCTCCTGCTCAACCATTGGAGTGTCCACCACAATTGTTTCCAGTGGAGGGAAAAAATCATGAGTGGGAGCAAGAGGAGCGGGTTGAGAAGCAGTGGGGGGAGTCGACTCTAATGCCTCAGCAGTGGGCCTCTTCTCATTTACCGCCTTAGGATTAGAAATAGTGGGAGGTCGTAGAGGTCGAGATATGATTCCCCACAGGGACCTTTTCCTCTATCATACAAGTAGTACCAAGGCCTAGGTGGTTTAGTAGGGAGGTTTGCTATCTTGATCTTAGGTATATGCTAGGGTTGTTTCATCAGACTTAGTGGATAAAATCCAAGCATATTCATCCAAAAATCTTCTCTAGAAAGAGGAGGAGAGCCATCCCAAGGACGGGGTGGCTTCTCTTTCCCTTTTTGAGAAGGGGAGGCATCCGACTACTGTACCACTGGAAGAGCCAACTTCATTTGTCCCTTGTCCCCAATCTTATACTTCACATAGTTTTTGTAAAGTAGGTTCGTTCTTGGAGGAAGCAGACCAATCGGGGGCAAGCCAAAAGTGGTCTAATGAATATCCCCCACGAGATACCAAAGGCTAGTATCCAATGTCATGCACTACATGCACAACACCTTGATGGGAAAATTTTAAACATTTGTGAATAATGGAGGTAATTCCATTCATGGAAGATAGCAAGGTATGCCTAACTTCATCTTGAACAGATTTGACTCTGAGATAACGTCAAAGACTATATCTATAGCCCTAGGTCCTACTAGGATGGACAAAGTTATTGAGCCGTATGACTTTAGACAAAGACCATCATGTGTACAAATGGTAGATTTTGTTCTTTGTACTATTTTCTATGTAATGAATTAAGCCACAACGTCTCTTCTATAATGACATTCACTCGACTCGTGGGGTTGACTAAGACCCCTATCACAATGTTGCCATTGAGGCGAGTGGGAATTTAGAGAGGAGAGGGCTTGTTGTTTAAGGGTAAATCTTGCGACGTGAATGTCACGTTCAGGGAGTTGGGCGTATATTGTGTGGTAGGAGTAATTGTGACCATGTTAACATACACCTCAAGCCGAGTGGTAGAATTAGAGGGATCAATAATCATGTTAGCAGAATGTGACAAAAATGTGTTCATGTATATCTGCAATTCACTATTCACTTTTGCCACTAACTCGTTTGTATTTTGTTTACTTCCATCAAGATGAATAGTATCATCCTCGATGCGGTCCTGTATCTCATGATGCAGGCGCATACAACGTTCGGTATCATGTTCGTTAACTCGATGGTATTGACATAAGGTATTTGGATTGTACCAACTAGGGAAAGGTTTTTTAAGAGGCTCAGGGTTCCCTAAGGTTATGATCTTATCCTTTAACAATTTTTGCAAGATGGAAGAATAAAATTCTACTAACTTTGTGAACTTTCAGTTGCGTCTAAGGTCGTTATTAGTCATAGCAACTTCTACATTTGCAACAGCCTTACCCTTCCCAGAGATCGATACAATGGACTTTCCTTCTGAATGAGAGCACAAGGAGGATCCCCCGAATTGAACTACTGTTTGTTGATACTCTCGTAATGCGGCACAAAAATATGCAAAAGAAGGGTATTTCATAAGGGAAAATTTCACCCGCCAAGGTCTTTGCAAGTTCCCTATGAAAACCTTTTGCACATCAGAATCGGGCAGGGATACGAGATTTGTGAAAAGAGCGCTTGGTATCACACTATAAAATCAATAATCTTTTCATTATCATCTTGTTTGCATCAGATGAGATCTGAAAAGGTCATCTTCAGTTCGATGTTAGCTTGGAATTGTTGTAGGAACTGGTT
Source organism: Sequoia sempervirens (assembly GCA_007258455.2). Taxonomy (NCBI): domain Eukaryota; kingdom Viridiplantae; phylum Streptophyta; class Pinopsida; order Cupressales; family Cupressaceae; genus Sequoia; species Sequoia sempervirens. Next base: position 25,147 of record VDFB02211321.1, read on the forward strand.
TACAAGTTGATCAAATGAGAAGATGGAATTGTTGGGCAAGGAACAGTACCATTCAAGTGTTGTATCCTTGAGAGATCAAGGGAATAACTTTGCCATTAATGCATCATGATGGAAGAAATTTGTACATAGGGCATTAAAGGCAGAGACATGTGTTTGTAGGTCCCCTTTGTCGCCATATTCTTGAATTTAGGAATCTCCATTCCTTGAGGGAAGGGAGTGTTTAAAATTGCTATCGATAACAAGCTATATCAGAAAAAGGGTTGAAAGATAGGTTGGGCAGAGGCTTGTGAGAGACTTGCTATTTGGCTTGGCATCTTACCCATATTCTAAAGAAGAGTGTTTAGAATAGGGTCATTAGAAGACACAGGGCCAGAGGGACCTCCTCCAGAACCACCACCAGAGCCACTTCCAAAGCCACCAGTGTGACCACCACCGGAACCGCTGCCAGAGCCACCACCACCAATAGGGCCTCCGCCGGAGCCACCTCCACTTTTGAAGCCACCACCATGGCTTCCATCAGAACCACCTCTGCCAGCACCACTTCCGCCACCAAAGCCATCGCCACTACCAAAGCCTCCACCACTCATCCCACCAAAACCTCCACCACTAGAGGTGACAGGAGGGGTGAAGCTAAATCCTAGGGGTATTCTATTCGCTTTGATAATTTTGAATCTCTTAGAGGTAGAGGGAATGTTGATGAAGGGGACGACATCGACTATGTACACAGACATAGGAGGCATCGACATTCCTAGTTGTCTCTCATGATCTTCAAAAGTGGCTCCTTGTACAATGTTGGGATTGTTTGCAGGAGCACATGCTTCAGTAGGACTAGAGAGACTAGCTAGGAGTTTTATACCTATTTGATCTTTTGCAACCATATATTTTATTTCGTTGATAACCCTAGGCATCTTCGGGTCCTTTTCTAAATGATTCTCCAAGTCACCTAGTCCCTTGCTAATGGTATAAATATATTCAAAAGGAATGTGAATGGCCTCATACTCATCTACCAACAATGGTGTAGGAGACACAAGAGGAGTGAGGATGTAGTCAGTCTCATCGAAGATCCCTACCTCACCCCTTCACAACTACTCCTGCATGCTAAGACCAACAACGGATCCAACAAAAGAATTGTAGAGAAACCAGTAGTGACCTTTGTCCTCTCCATTGGAAGGTGTCGTACACTTCTCCTAAAAATATACCTGGAGGTTGTGATGCTCATAAACCTTCACAACGCTCAGGGGTACAACAATCACAAGGTACAAGGGGAAAAGTCTCAACACCAACGAATGAATAGACGTTGGTTCACGTTGGGTTCACCAAAAATGTAAGAGAGGGGGACCAACCACGTTAAGGCCCTAGGTCATGGAGAGCCAAGAGCGAAAGGCTGCCCTAACTTACCTCACTGTAAAGGGGTGTTTGATGTAAGGAATGAGAATGATGAGGACTATAAAGCACTTCAATCACCCTTCAAACCTAAGCTTTAGTTTGGGCTAGGCGAGTTGAATTTTTGGAGTCAGTTCTATGTCTTAGACAACTCTCTATTTGAGGACAACAGTGCAGTTCTGGGACGTTAGTGCGACACGCTAGCATATCTCGGGCACACTGGCATCCGTATGGCCAAAAAATAGTGAACATAGAGAAACTACCAAAAAAGACTTACTAACAGCCTAGCTAGTACAATCTAGATGGTAAAAATAGAATGAGAAAGTATACAAAATAAATACTGAAATGATAAAGTAAATAGACTAGAACTAAGGTGACGAAAACAATCTCACAAAAGTGCTTGTTCACCAACTAGCTCCAAATGCACATCCACCTACACACAAGAAAGAGGGGAAATTTGTTGGGGCTATATAGGGGCTTGCCTCAATTAGACCCCCGTTTTAGTGTTTCCACCTCCATAGATAGTCAAATAACAACAATAGAGAAATATATGATAAAGAAGTGAAGAAAGAAAGCACATGAATAACACTACAAAACAATATATAGCTACTCAACCAAATCGTAAAGGAGAGGAGTGAAAACGTTACCACCTCCACCAAGAGCTCACTAGCCAATGATGGAGAAAGAGAGCTTGAACAATCACCACAACCTCGACTGTGATGAAGGGAAGTGTTGTAAAACCTCAAGCCCCTACTGCAATGGCTTGCTTCACACTTGCTTGATGGAGTTGATAAAGTGTTGTTGCTACAATGGAGTGTTTAGAATGTTGGAGATGTTGAGAATGAGACTAAAATTG
>VDFB02211324.1:0-18796 GCA_007258455.2 Sequoia sempervirens
GGGGACGGGGAAGGTACGGCTTCGGCCGTCCTTCCACCGAACCCCAAAACAAATTTTTATTATATTTTTTTATTTTAATAACACAATTTCATTCGCTCAGAACCCGTGACGATTTTCAAAAAAAAATTCCCATTTTTGATTTAACTTTAAAAAAATATAAATGTTTCGACACAAAAGATTTTTATAAAAAAAAATATAAAGATATATATATATTAATATATATATACAAAATCTCACAATATATATATATTTTTAATATATATATATATATATATTTCAAAGAATATACACATTTATATATATATAAAGTTACAAAATCACAGAGAACTCAGTTTTCTGTGTAAAATACAGAATAATCACATGTTTTAAAAAAAATCATACATACTAATGATTATCAAAATAATATTTCAAAACTATTAAAAATACAAAGATTGATCTTTTCCATAGTAGAATAATAGAAGAAATTAGGTGTATTCATATGGAATTCGACAAAGTTTCATTTCAGTTTGTTTGTAAAGCATTATCAAGAATGTTCCTTTCAAGCAGGCCTATTGGTTTATTTATTTTCTAATCTCAAGGAAATCATTTTAATCTAAATCACGGAAGATTTTATTTTCCAACCAGAGATTGATTTTAACACACCTTTTTTTTATTCCATTTACAGATTTAAAACTATTAAGAGAAAAGAGTGGAACCTGGGGTCCTGCGCTCTCGAGAATCTGATGAAACTGATTTCTGACGGTCTTGAAGAGCTTCTTGTTGGTGCTTCAAAATCTCCTCTATAGCATTTTGTGCTCGAACTCGAACCATTTCTCTGTTCAGAAAACTTCGCCAAAGCAACCCAGTAACAGATTTCCAATCCCTTTCAAGAACTCCCCTCAAAATAAAGCAAAAGAATCCAATATCCTTTCTAAAATTTCAGAATACAAAGCCAATACTTTTTGCAACTTCTGTAACCAATATCCTATGTGTCTGTAAACTTACAAAAATTCTTAATTAAATAAAAGATAATATCCCTCTCTTCCAAAAACTCTAAAAATCAAAAATAAAAGAAAACCATTCTTTAAAAGCAAGCTTTTTACCCAGATCTGTATTCTCATTTGCTCTCACAACTTTTTCATTCTTTTTATTCGTTTTATTGTTTTAATTTCTATTTTGCAACTTTACTTGCACAACACATTACTTATTTAATTTAAATAAATTATTCTAATAATTATCCTCCACTAGATAATTGATTAAAATAGTTAAAACACATTTAATATTTAATTATCATTTAATTGAAATATGACTTTCAAAAATTAAATAAAACATTTAAATATTTTCATACAAATAAATCAACATTAAAATACACAATTATTATCCACATTTAATTAACTAATTCACAACATACAAGGTACCAATATTAATCAAAATAATACAAAAATACAAAACACAAACCAATAAAATGACGACAGCTACAAAATGAACAATACCAATCAAACGAGACAATCTCGACATCATGGGACTATTGACTTATCGCCATCGTCACCTATTTCAACATTTAACCGTTGGGCTATTGGTGCTCGTCCCTGTCCTGCCGAAAGGTGGAATCGAGACTTGTACCTGCAATACCTGCATACAAACGAAGTTGTGTACATGTGCATATATATATATATAAAATCAAAGCATTAAATCAAGCACTGTATTGTGAGAAGGAATCGTAGCGTAACAGAGCACTCGCAACCAAGTGATGCTACACTGTCCTTCATCACATCTATCCTAACAATTATAATCTAACTAATAAACTAACATTTCTAAACTAACAATTCATCTCATGACATAATTCATTAAATCATTGCATCATAATATAATTCTGAAAATCAACTAACCTAACCAACCACAATGTCATATGAAATAATCAAATCCTCAAGTGTATAAGCATAATCACCAACAGTCTACTTAATGGCATAACAACATCATCAAATGTCTAACTATCCAACTCACACAATAACAGTACCATCATGGTATCGAGTATCAAAACAAAACATAACACTCGAGTCAACAAGCAACGGAGGGTTATTACAATGCACAAATACTCTAGAAAGATATCACACTCTTTCATTTCTGATTTTCTATCATCATAATCCATGATAAAACACCCTTGCACATTTATAATCATCTAATAGTTCCATTATTCCCACCCAACTCATTCATAATAGTCACCCATTCACTAATTTATTAGTTTCATCTATTTCAAGAGCACACTAATATCCATCAAACCCACATGTCCTCTCAAGGGGATATCCCATCCTCCAATTTAATCCCAATTCAATCCAATCCTAAATCTAAAACCTTTCTAAGTGTTAAAGAAACAATTGAATCCAATATTAATCAATCTTCATGTTGTTCTTAGGATATATCACTTCCACATTAAAAAAGTTTTCTATAAATCAATGAGTCCTTAATCTTGGATGCTAGAGGCATCATCTGTCACTAATGTCATATCACCAAGTGCTTATATATATTTTTATTTTTTTGAAACAATATTACTTCTTGTTGTTGCAACACCATTACAAAGAGGGGAAAAATGTAGACATTGAATATTTCATACACTCATATCCATATCACCATCCCCATCTCGATGCCTAACAACATCCCCTCATTAAAATAATTCATCTTGCCTTAATTAATCCACTCTATAAAAAGTAAATTGATTAAATAATATTTATCATATAATTAAATTAAATATTTTTTTGACAAATGAATCCATTATCCATAAATAATTTAATAAAAATTAATCAATTAAATTAGTTAACAAATCAAATCAAATCAATTAATTAATTAATGACAATAATTATATAATTCCATTAAATAAATAAATGAGCTAATAATCTAAAAATAGCTACCAACTTTTCACAATCGCCTTTAATGAGATAAACTCACAATCTAAGAACAAATCTATCCACTCATCCATCTTATGAAAATCTATAAATTAAGATCAACTCCACCATTTTATCATCATGATTTTTAGCAAGTATATGTTGTCAAATTAAGCAACAAATATTTTATTATATTCTAGAGAACATCCATTTGTCAAGAGGTGTTGCATTATGTCTTTAATTCATTTTGTTTATGCAATCAATCTTTTCACCCTATCAGAGGTGTGTGTTTAATTTAATTTAAATTTGAATTTTATGCTTACAAAAATTAATAGACAAAAAAAACAAAAAAAAAAACTTGAGGCCTAAATTTCTCACTATTCATTGTACTCAATATCATTTGTAACATTGAACTAGACAAATCTTATATTATAAAACATTAAAAAATTATGACATATTTTGTTGACTCACTAACACATGTAGTTGTCTATGGCTCACTAAAAATTGAATTCTAGGTAGCAAGTACGTATTGGGCATAGAAGAAACCAAAGATAGGTATCTAAAATATAATTCTTCAAATGGTGTAAAGATTCAAGAATCAAGTCAATTTGAATCAAGAGAAAAATAAAATATGTAAAATATCAATTTTAAGTTTAGTTATATTTGTATGAATTCAAATTTAGTGAAATTTGACAACTTATAAAATAACAAAATAAAAGTAAAACAAATCTGACATATTGTAAGATGATGTAAATATTGGGAAATTGGAACCCCAATCCAAGACATATGTGATTCCAAGGAAATTATGTTCATATGAATAGCATGGTATTATCATGAAATTGGTAAAATTTGTCCTTAGATGGGGTGGAACTTTAATGGTATTGGTGAATATGATAATTTTAAAACATGCCTCCAAAATTCTAGGTAACTCCCCATTGCAAATGTGAACTATGAAAAAAATAATGTATAAATACATCATAGATAAATTAGTGTTGATTTAACATCTATTGGATTGATAAATTATTAAATTTGGGTGATTAGGGCCCCTAAATGCCAAAATTGAATTACCCAAACCAACTATTCACCGATTGGAAAAATCTCACCACTGAAAAAGTCATTACTTGTAGGGTTTTAGACTGGGTTGTTGGCTCTTTGGTACTAATTGAATGGAATGATCATGATCTCTTTGAGAGGAAATATTTTGGCATATCCTAAAAATAATTAAGCACCTATCTATAATTACTTGCAAATCTAGCAATGTAGGAATCTTTGACTATTGTGCTTCTAATAAAAATAATTGGGCCACAAATATATCCATAACTTGGTTAATCATTTATTTACATTTGGTGAGAGCTTACCATCTATGGATACTTTTCATGTATAACCCTCTTAATCTTGATATCATACAATTCAAATGAAAATAGTTGAACTCTTGGAAGTTCATCATGTAACCATTTCCAAGATGGTGCAATCCATTGGATTCCCACAACAAAGTTTTATGCCTCCAATAGGAATAACAAATATCTAATAAACTAGTTGATATTCTCTCTTATGTCAAGTTTGATACTGTGTTATTTCCCTAAATAATTGGCTATACCCCCATTTACAATCATGACCTAAAAATATAGAGCTAGATAAATATAATAATTTATATGAGTGATTAGTATTGATGAAGTTGTGAGTGCTTCTTAAGTATATGATGCAGGAGCATCCAGTGGTGTGAGGGAAATCTTGCATCACCCAAAAAGATGTTTTCCATTTATGTTCCTGTTGTTTTCTTTTTGTAGATGTTTTTGCATTTCTGGATACCCTTTTTGTCGAATAAGAGTTTCCGACTTTCAAAATTGCTTTTCTGCTTTTTCTACTCAACTGCTATTTTTAACAAGTGGGAATTTTAAGGCGTGGGAAGACAAAAATTTATGGGAAGGTTCTTGAGGGAAAAATAAGCACTTTGGCAAAAGAATCAGGTCAAGATCATTCATGGTTTGAAAGTTATTCAAGTTCCAGTTTTTGCTTTTTGCCCTGAAAAACCTTCTAAGTCCAATTTGAGGCACTAAACGGTCCCGTGCAGGCCCAGAAATTGTTAGAACTAGCAAAGCGGTTCTTAGCATATTCTTCACTCTGAGACCTTTCTGACGGTGCAAACGGTTCGAAAAACGGAGTCCCGGATCAAAAGTTATGGCTTCCGGAAGTTGGCCAATTTTTGGAAAATTGCCAATTTTCGAGTTAGGACTTAGTTTTTGAATTTCAAATTGTACTTTTGGAACCAACCCGCCAAAATCTTATCTCGAATGTTATTTTTGGCTCCAAATGGAAAAGAGGCTATTTAGGGGCTAATTTCTGATTTTTGGGTAACTTTTTGGGGAAAGAGTTCGTATGCTGCAAAGAGGGGATTTTCTGTAATTTTGTAAATTTTCTGAAACTTCTGTAATTTTGCATGTATCACAGAGCACGAGGATTTGTGATCCTCTGCATGTAAGAGTTCCATATTTTAATAGAAAATATTATTCTCTATTTTGTGAGTTTATTTCTGTGTCTCGGGTTTGCTCCCTCGTCAGGTGGTATCAGAGCGGGTTTTCTTGAGCGTGTGAACAAGTCGCCGATCGTGAGGCAGTTTGCACTAGGACCGTGGTTGTGGGTTCAAGATCTTCAAGATGCCTCCAAGAGTGATTCCTGGTAGGCGTAGTGGTGCCAGAGGTGGCAGAGGTGGCATAAAATGCTAGTGGAAGAGATCCATTGGTGGTTGAGGGTTTCAGAGCCCTCCAAAGACAAATTGATGCAGTGTAGGAACAAATGAGAAGAGGGTTAAACCCGGGAAGGAGAGGAGAAAGCGAAGATGAAGAAGATGTGGAAGATTCCAGGACATAGAAAGAGGAAGAAGAAGCTATTGATTGAGGATCAAATCATCTGGTGATTAGGGCATTTTGAAGAAGATTGGAAAAAAAACCCGGAATAGAAGTCCCTGGATTATTACGGAAGTTTGAACAAAAGAGTTGATCGATTGGATCAATGAGCTAGAGAAAGTATTTTGAGTATGAAGAAGTAGAGGACCCGAATCGAGGTTAAGTTTGCAAGAAAACAAGTTGAAGAGCCATACCAATATTTGGTGAAAGAGTCCGATTGGAAATCGAAGAGGAAAATGAAAGATCAATAGTTGGGATCGCATGGTGGAGAAACTAAAGAAGAAGTTTATACCAGTAGACTACGAGTTAGATCTGCTAAAGAAATTGCAAGGGTTGAGGCAAGGAAGTAGATCTATGAAAGAATACACACATAATATTTTCACAAGATGATCATCAGGACAAGCCATGCAGAGGCCAACAAGGAGAAGGTAGCCCGTTATCTTAATGGGTTGCGACTGAGTATTGAAGAGGAGCTAAGCCTGGTCAGAATGACCACCATTGAAGATGCATACCAGTTTTCTCTAAAAGTTGAGGAGAAGTTGAACAAAAGATTTGACAGCAAGCAAAAAGGCCGAGGAGGTCAAAGCAGAAGAGGTAGTGGAAGATCTTCTGGGAGGCGAAATGAGGATGAAAGGAAAAATAAAGATGTGGGTACCAGTCGAAGCCAGAGGAATGATAACTTCTACCACCCTCATGATCAAAATAGTGGTGATCAAAGAGGTAGAGGACAAGGAAGATCTGGGCGGGACACAGAAGAGGTGGTTTCGGAGGAACTTGTTTCCATTGTGGTGAAGAAGGGCATGCGAAGACCTATGAATGTCCACAACACCAAGGAAGGACAGACAGAAGGCCAAAAGGTCATGGAAGGGTTGCACATGCAAATGAGGAGGCTCAATCTAAGCATTCAGATGATGCAGAAAGAGGAGAAGCCCTAGTGGTTAGAAGAGCCCTGGTGACTGAAGAGAAGGAGCCAGAACAGAGGAAGAATTTGTTCCGCACAAGGTGCAAGTGTGAGGAAAAATGTTGTGATGTCATTATTGACAGTGGGAGCACTGATAATCTAGTGTCAAAAGAGATGGTTATGAAGTTGAAGCTAAAAAGGGAAAGGCATCCACATCCATGCTCGGTGCTTGGTTGCCGAAGGAAAGACCACAAAGTTTTGGTCAATGAGCAATGCTTGGTAAAGTTCAAGTTTAGAGTTATACCGTGATGAGGTAATGCGTGATATCATCCCCATGGATGCATGTCACATATGTTGTTGAGAGTGGCGATTTGATAAGCCCAGTACGTACATGATGGCCATGCAAACACTTATTCCCTGATGAAGGATGGAGTCCGCCATAAGTTGAAACCCTTGAAGAAGGAGGAAGAAAAGGTATGCATTAGTGCTAGAATTTGTTTTGTTGATGGAAGGAAATTTTTAGAAGGCATGAAGCATGAGCGTATGTGTTATGCATTGATTCCTATAATGGATAAGGAAGATAGTGATGAGGTACCAGTAGAAGTTTCTAGATTATTGAATGAGTTTTAGGAGATTATTTCTGATAACGTACCTGAGGGTTTACCACCAATGAGGAAGATCAGTCATCAAATTGACTTGATCCCTGGAGCCAGTTTTCCAAATAAGGCAGCTCATAGAATGACTCTTGCAGAAAATGAGGAGTTGAACAGACAAGTTTAGGATTTGTTGAGAAAGGGTTTGATTTGAGAGAGTCTAAGCCCATGTGCGATACCTCTGATTACTAGCACCAAGAAGGATGGGGAGTGGAGGATGTGTATAGACTCAGGAGCCATAAATGAATAACAATCAAGTACAAATTTCCCTTGCCAAGGATGAATGACCTAATGGACTATTTGAGTGGAGCACAGTACTTCACGAAGATTGATCTAAAGAGTGGATATCACCAGATCCAGATTCGAGAGGGTGATGAATGGAAGACTGCCTTCAAGACCAAGGAGGGCCTGTACGAGTGGTTAGTCATGCCTTTTAGGCTAACCAATGCACCGAGCACATTCATGCCGCTAATGAACGAGGTACTAAAAGAGTTTTTGGGGAATTTTGTCATCATTGTGTATTTAGATGATATTTTTATTTTCAGTAAGACCTTGGATGAGCATTTAATGCATATTCTTAGGGTTTTTGAGAAGTTGAGAGAGGAGAAACTGTTGATAAATTTGAAAAAGTGTAATTTTTTTAAAAAGGAGTTAGTGTACTTGGGGTTTGTTGTCTCAGCAGAGGGTCTGAAAATGGACCCAGAGAAGGTGAAGGCTATTTTGGAATGGTCTACCCCAACTGCTACTAAGGTGAGATCTTTCCATGGTTTGGCCAATTTTATAGAAAGTTCATTAGAAACTTCAGTAGTATTTGTGCACCCCTGACTGAAACAATGAGAGGGGATAGGAAAGAGTTCAAGTGGAGCACTCGAGCAACGAAGAGTTTTGATCTGTTGAAGTAGAAGGTATGAGCAACCCGGTTTAGCCCTCAGTTCAATAAAGGTGTTTGGTGGATTGTGATGCGAGTGGTTGTGCCATTAGAGCAGTGATGAGCCAAGAAGGTAAGCCCATTGACTATTTTAGTGAAAAGTTAAATGATGCAAAGAGAAAGTATTCTGTATATGATCAGGAATTTAATGCAATAGTTCAAGCATTAAAGAAATGGAGACATTATCTGTTGCCAAAGGAGTTTATTTTGTTTATTGATCATCAAGCATTACAGTACCTGAGTAGTAAGGGAAAATTAAATCAGAGGCATATGAAATGGGTAGAATTTTTGCAGAGTTATACCTTTGTTTTAAAGCATAGGAGTGGCAAGTCGAATAGGGTTGTAGATGCCTTAAGTAGGAGGCAAACATTATTGACAGAGATGCAGATTGAAGTGGTTGGGTTCAATGAACTCAAGACATTGTACCCTAAAGATCTTGATTTTGTAGAGGCTTGGAAAGCTTGCAAAGAGCCTGTGACAGTTGATAGGACAAGGTGGCTGTATTTCATAATTCAGGATGGCATGTTGTTTAAAGGCAAGTCAATTGTGTATTCGAGGTTCCATGAAGGAAAACGATAAAGGAGAAGCATAGTGGAGGAATGGCAAAATATTTTGAGTGAGGATAAGACCTTTTGCCATTATCGATGAAGCATTATTTAGCCTTAGTTATCATAGGATGTGAAGAAGTTTGTGCAGAGTTGTAGGGTATGTCAGATGGCTAAAGGAGTGAGCTAGAATATTGGGTTGTATCAGCCCTTACCTGTACCAGAGAGGCCGTGGGTGGATATAAGTATGGACTTTGTTCTTGGTTTGCCAAAAGGACGAGAGAGGAATGATTCATTATTTGTGGTAGTTGATAGGTTTTCAAAGATGGCACATTTCATCCCATGCCCGGGGAGACCCATGATGCAGTCCACATTGTGACTTGTTCTTCAAAGAAGTGGTAAGACTACATGGTCTGCCAAAGAGTATAGTCTCAGATCGTGATACCAAGTTTGTGGGATACTTTTGGAGGACCTTGTGGAAAAAGTTGAAGACAGAGTTGAAGTTCAGTTCTGCACACCATCCACAAACTGATGGGAAGACTGAGGTTGTGAACATAAGTCTAGGTAACCTACTGAGATGCTTGGTGGGAGATAAACCCAAGGGATGGGACTTGATCTTGCCCTAGGCAGAATTTTCTTACAACAATTATGTCAATAGAAGCACTGGTAGATCGCCATTCTAAATTGTGTATGGAGACAGTCCCAAGACCGCTCCACAATTGAGAAAGATGGACCAAGAGAAGAAGACAATTGTTGAAGCCGAAGACTTTGCAGAGCACATCAAGAATATACATGAGAAGGTAAGAGAACATATTAACAAGATGAATATCACGGTGCAAGGCTAAGGAGAAAAGTCAAAGAGGAGGTATAAGAGGAGTTTAGATTGGTGATGAAGTGATGGTCCACTTGAGGAAAGAAAGGTTTCGATGGGAACCTATAACAAGTTAAAGATGAAGAAGTTTTGACCGTGTAAGATCTTGAAGAAGCATGAATCAAGAAATGCATATGAGGTAGAGTTTCCAGATGGAGTCAACATTTCCCCTATGTTCAATATTTCATATTTGACAGAGTATTATGAAGGTGGCACAGAGGAAGTACCAACAATGGAATAGTGTGGCATTCCAGCACCTACTTGAGAAAAGGAGGAGATTGAAGAAATCACGGATAGCCCGTGTGGGAAGAGGAGTACTAGAAAGCGAGATAGATATGAAGAATATCGGCTGGTGGAAATGGAAAGGAAGGCCTATGGAAGATTCATCACAGTTTGTCTAAAGGCCCGAGGAGGTTGACCATTTGGGTTTCCTCAACCATCACGAGGCATTAGCGAGTCACTTCTCCAGAATTACCCAGGTAATACGATGCGAGGGAGCATCCAATGGTGTGAGGGCAATCTTGCATCACCCAAAAATATGTTTTCCATTTATGTTCTTGTTGTTTTCTTTTTGTAGATGTTTTGCATTTCTGGATACCTTTTTCGTCGAATAAGAGTTTCCAACTTTTAGAATTGCTTTTCGGCTTTTTCTGCTCAAATGCTATTTTTAGCAGGTGTCAATATTAAGGCGTGGGAAGACAAAAATTTATGGGAAGGTTCTTGAGGGAAAAATAAGCACTTTGGCAAAAAGAATTAGGTATAGATCATTCACCCGGTTTGAAAGTTATTCCAAGTTCCGGTTTACGAAAAACCTACAAGTCGGTTGAGGCACTAAACGGTCCGTACCGGGCTAAAAATTTTTAAAGGAACCAACAAAGGTGGGTTCTTAAGCGGCGTTCTTCACTCGAGACGCTTTCGGCCGGTGCAAAGCGGTTGAAAAGCGGAGTCGAATCAAAGAAGTTATGGCAGGAAGTTGGCGATTTTGGAAAATTACCCAATTTCGAGTTAGGACTTAGTTTTTGAATTTCAAATTGTACTTTTGGCGCCAACCCGCCAAAATCAAATCTCGAATGTTATTTTTGGCTCCAAATAGAAAAGAGGCTATTTAGGGGCTAATTTCTGATTTTTGGGTAACTTTTTGGGGAAAGAGTTCGCATGCTGCGAAGAGGGGATTTTCTGTAATTCTGTAAATTTTTTGAAACTTCTATAATTTTGCATGTATCACAGAGCTCGAGGATTTGTGATCCTCTGCATGTAAGAGTTCCATATTTTAATAGAAAATATTATTCTCTATTTCGTGAGTTTATTTCTGTGTCTCGGGTTTGCTCCCTCGTCAGTCTATCAACACTATTACTATCTCTTTGCTAAGAAACCAACTACCTTGAGGGTTTGTGAAGTACTAATTCTAAAAATTGCATGACAAGAAATAGTTGGTTAGACATCTCTTGATTCATTATCTAGGTTGTTAATATTTTCTAATATTTATTATTCTTCACCTATCTTCTTCTTTACTAGCACATTCAATGTAGAACTACTTATTTTTAGCATATTTATGTTAGCAATTATATTTTCTATTACAATTAAAAATATAACCCTTTGACCCCTTTTCTTGCATTTATTAAGGAGTTAATCTATTAGGTTAAGGGGATGATTATGTTGGGGAGATCCTCTCTTATATTTATGAACCCTTGTAGTCTAGTAGCCAAAATATTTTCCTCTACCTACATTTCCATAATAATTGATTCAAAGATAAAGGCTAAATTGACTATGTGTACCTCATATTTGATTTGGTCCTTTAGACCCTATAGATATAGTTTATTTAAATTTACTTTGTAAGATGCTCCACTATTAAAGATAATATTTGAAATTGTTGAGTATAGTTATTAATTGTATATCTATTTTTTTAATATTGTGATCTACAACTAAAATAACTACCCATAAGAATATTTCTATAATGTACATTGTGAGTTCCTCTTGTAAAATAGACCATAATGTAACTACACACCCATTATTTATTTTCCTCATCACATAGCCAACAATAGGTCCAAATATATTGATCTTGTTCTAAATATAATAATTAAATTTTAATCTTATTTTGATATGGAACATGATGAAGATAAAATAACTTCACCACTTGGTAGAGGGCCTCCAATTTGTTGGATCCTTTCCATCAAACTTTTTCATATCCATTATTGGCATGAAGTGCCTAGAGCTAGTCATATAACTATTTTGGGTGATGGTCGTGCTATAAATCAAAGTCAAACCAAGAATCTTCAAGTCCCTTAGAAGTCACCCTTGCTTCCCACATCTTTTTGTGTGATCAATTTGTTGGGCTTCCATAAAACTCTTGAAAGATTTTTTTTGAGTATTTCCTTGATATCTTAATTCTTGGCGGTCCCTTTGATCTCGTCTTTCATTATTCAAACACAGTTTCTTGTTAACCTTATTGGTTACTTCATTTATAGTAGATTTAACATCTATGGGATTCATTTCATCTAATATTGACTCATTTTGTCAAGTGTCTTTTCAAGTGTGACTATAATATTTCCTTTGCCTCTTGTTGAACTCCCTCCATGATGATATAAAAATAATTTTTACAATAGATAATAAAAATATGATAGATTTTTAATTATAACTTACTTGAGTATAACCCTCACCTTAGTGAAAAAATTCCAAAATACTTAATTAGTTGTAGTATCTTGGAAGTGAATTTGGCGAAACTCTAATTCCATAATAAGGCCTTCAAAAATCCTTAAAATGACCTCAAATTGGGATTGTATCTACTCTAACATGTCCTTAATCAAAACTCTAGATTTTAAGAAAAATATAGAACTAAAGGAGGTGTGTGCTTGATAACATGACCTTATAATTGAAAAACTTCACCTTGCTTATTGTCTTTCAAGTGTCATGATCATGCTCTAGTACCACTTGTAATGGATTTACTTGCACAAGAGAAGAATATGATGGGAAATGAGATGTAAATACTTGGAAATAATAAGCCACTTTGAGGGGGTAACCTCCCAAAGTATTCAACAAGAATATAATTTGCAATATAATACTTAATTATCACCACAAGAAAATTCATCGCCATGACAAATTTACCACCAACAATTTACTGCCACAGAAAATTAACGACATTAACATTTTTTAATATATATTTCCAAAACTTTGAATTTTTTTTGCAAAGGATTAGTTTTCACTATGTTTTTATTATCATAAATCAAATTATTCTTTTGCAAAAAAAAAACAAAGTTTTGAAATATATAAATAAAATATCTTGATAACACAAGTGGTAATGCCGACATTGAATTGTTGGCGATGAATTTTCCCGTGGTAAATTGTTGGCGGTGAATTTTCCTAGAACTCTTATATAGATATCATTAGATAATATTAGTATTCTAATTCCAATGAGATCAACCCAAAATACAATATTATACTTATAAACCCATAAATGATTCAATTAAAAAATATCCTAACTACAAATCAACCACATTCCATTATATACTATAAATTAAAAATTAGAAAAAATACTACATACAAAACATTTACTACACAATACAAATAAAAGATGATCACAAACAAAATGAAAACATAAAATTTCAACTAAATACATTAGATACTAAAAAGGAATAAAGATGAATTATTATTAGTTCTGTAGGTGGTAGAATACTATTACGTCGCGGAATGCATTTAATGGCGACGATGACCAATCCGTTTAAGCCATTTAACTTATATTACTTATTTTTTGTATAGTTTAGTTGGAGAGCTATTTTATATATTGGAAAATTAGCATTTATCTATATTTTTCTATTAAGTCAGAGTAGCTTTATAAAATCATTTTTAGTTTTACAAATTCGAGAGGAAAAGTATAAATTGATTAAATAAATTTAAGCAAAGGCATAGTTTAAAAGTTGGCCGGCTAAATTAAGTAATCCATGAATCTGATTAAATGCATTAAAATGTCGATTTGCAACTACATAAATTGATTAATTAAAATTAAGCAAGGCATAGTTTATCAAGTACATTTGGTGAAGCGTCATTAATGCATGAATATAAATTAAATGCATTAAATGGCATCTAGTTCGAGGTGAAGGCGCTGGAATGGCTTGAAGGCCACGCGTGGCCAGGGTACTTTGGTCATTTAATATAGAGTTAAGTTACTTGGTATGCATTTCTATTACTTTGCGTGTGTTGTTTTTGTCTTCTGTGAGCGCCTGTTCTGAGGGAGAGTTTTAGCGACTGAGTAGGAGATGTTATAGTTGCAGAGTCCAGACCCAGAAATGAGTTATTTGAGGTGATAATTTGGTATTTTGTAGTTGCAGAGTTGCACGCTGGACAGTGAGAGACAAATTGCTTGAGAGGTCGGAAGAGGTAACTTTTTCATTTTTTTTGTCTGTTTGATACAAGAAATGCAAGTAGGGTTTCATAGTGCTTTAAAGGCATTAAGTATACTTTGATTATAAATTAGTATTTTTAAACTAGTTTTTAGTATTGTTTGGTCAATTTCTTGTTGAAATCACGAAGGTTTCATCTGCATTTGATAGGAATTATGTAGAAATCCTCTTGTCGACACTTCATGCATGCAGAGCCTGTCGGTTTATATTTTGATTCTTGGTCCCATAAAGAAGGCTTTCGAACCAAAATTATGTCAACATGTGTGATAATGAGAGCTTTCGACCAATGAGTTGATAGTGTGTTGCTTTGAGCTTTTCCATTGTCATCAAAGCATAAAGGATAGAGGGGTTCTGTTAAAAGTCGTGGTTGTTGTCCTCGTGGGCATAAATTCGTATATTAAACTACTTTTAGTATTATCTATTCAATTTTTTTGTTGAAATACGAAGGTTTCATTTGCGTTTGATAGGTATTATGTAGAAATCCTCTTGTTAATTTTACTTCGTGCATGTGAGTCCTGTAGAGTTTGTATTTTTTTGATTGCTGCAAAGTGGTCCCATAAAGAGGGCTTTGGAACCTAAATTATGTCAACGTGTGCGATAATGAGAGCTTTTCAACAATGAGTCGACTGTGTGTTGCTTTGAGCTTTTCCGTTGTCATGAAAGCATAAAGGATAGAGGGATTTTGTTAAAAGTCGTCGTTGTTGTCCTCGTAGGCATAAATGCAAACAATGGGAGCATAAAGAATGCAGTAGAAACCTTTTTCCTACCAGCAAGCATAAAAATTCTATCATATGTCATCGTTACTGTTTTTGTATCTTGTGGTTATAAAAAACTATGTCAAAAATGTTATAGAATCCAAATTACAATGTTGCCATATAGCAGTTAAGTAATATTGCTTGATAGAATAGTTGTAGGCTTTATGCAAAAGAGCAATCAAATTCATTGCTAGAAGATTTGTGATCCAAGAACCTGTGGCAATTAGTTTGTGTAGTTAATCTGATCTACATTTATATTTGTGTCTCTTGAATCTAGAAAAATGCTTGCTAGTGTTTTAATGGTTTTGGCTATTAATATCCATCGCAGTAGGAGTACTATATATTGCTATTCTTTTAGAAAAACAAACACATGGTTTTTGTTTTCTAATCAAAGATTTTTACATGGTGCAATGCTTTTGGTTGGAAGAAAAGAGGTCGTGTAGTGGTCCAGCTGTGGAAAATTCTTCAAGCAAGTAGTACAAGGTGAGTTTCTAGAATGAACCTTCTCCTTTGTTTACACTTGCATATAGTAGACAGAGAAAAAGGTTAATTCAAGATTCTCACTATATTGATTGTACTTGTAATCATATCGTTGCTTTTTGTTACAAGGACAATCTTTGCAAATGGGTATTGTGAGTTGCATATGCTATATGGTTCATAAAATTTAAGCAGTTGGGGTTCAAAAGTAGATCTTCGTTGCAGTGGCATGATCTCAGAAATGCAATAATTATCCAATCAATTTTTTGGGTGGCTGATTGCACTTTATAATTTAAACTTTCCTTTTTTAATTTTGAGAGTTTGATTCTGAATCCATATGCATACTTTGATTAAAACTATTGGCTAAAGGTGCATAATTCATTTATGCAAAAACAATGCATTTAATGGCATCTGACTAGAGGCGAGGCTATTTGGATTGCTAATTAGTCTTTGAATATATAACAATTAAAAGAGATAAATAAGTATAATTATCCTTGGCCACATTTCACATTTTGACCTTTCAATCAAAGTCAATTAACAAAGTAGTAGTTAGACCTACAGAAGGTTCAAGGACTATGCTGGTAGAAAAACATATTTTGGACAATGGCTAGACAATTTGTTGAAATTGGTTTACAAAATTTGAAGCAAATACATTTTTCTTTTTGTTTGCTTTCATTGTACATCTTAAATGGAAGTTGGGTTTTGCATT
Source organism: Sequoia sempervirens (assembly GCA_007258455.2). Lineage (NCBI taxonomy): Eukaryota > Viridiplantae > Streptophyta > Pinopsida > Cupressales > Cupressaceae > Sequoia > Sequoia sempervirens. The sequence continues at coordinate 15,995 of VDFB02211324.1, forward strand.
GTTGCAATGCATTTGGATACTTTGATTGTAAAATCATAGTTTAGATCATTTTAAGTGTTATCGATTCAAACCTTTCCTTGAAATACCAAGGATTCGTCTGAATCTTGGAGGCAACGTACAACTGTCTATAATTATCCTTGGCCACATTTTACATTTGACCTTTCAATCAAAGTCAATTAACAAAGTAGTAGTTAGACCTAAAGAAGGTTGAAGGACTATGCTAATAGAAAACCATATTTTGGACAATGGCTAGACAACCTATTGAAATTGCTCTACAAACTTTAAAGCAAATGCATTTTCCCTTCTATTTACTCTCATTGTACATCTTAAATGGAACTTGGGTTTCGCATTGTTGCAATGCATTTGGATACTTTGATTGTAAAATCATAGTTTAGATCATTTTAAGTATTATTGATTCAAATCTTTCCTTGAGATACGAAGGATTCATCTGAGTCTTGTAGGCAATAAACAGCTATCCTATAAAGAGAGCTTTGGAACCAATGAGCTATCATAAAGGATAGAGGAATATTGTCAAATATTGTGGTTATTGTCCTCATAGGCACACATGCAAAATATGGAAGCATATAGAAACCAAGTTAACTCTTTAATAATCCCATGAAACATAGTCTTTGTATGCATCCATGCATACAGGTTTGCATGTATATATGTGTGCATGTAATTATGTATATATGAATGCATGTATCTATGTTACCATGTATGTATGTGTGTATATAACAGATTACTATTGCATTTGCTTTAAATGCTTTTTTGTGGATGGTGCCAGTTAGCCATCCAGTCATATTGTCGTTGTTGTACATATTGCTTTTAAAGATATATGAACTCAATTTCGTGAGTTATATTTCATATTGGTAAATTGGCATTTATCTGTTTTTGGAACCCATGGGAGTGGCTTTTTGAATCGTGATTGTTTTAAAATGCTTGTCAAAATGCAAATGCATAGGTTCATTGATGGCTATGTGCTTTCATGCATATATGCATATTTATAGGATTCATTCCTATCATGTAAAGGCCACATAAATATTCATTCCCCAAGCCCATGTAGTCATTTCAATATATGCATATATTAAGGGATCTATTGATACATGGATATGTGCATCCATGGATACATGAATGCATATATAGGTGTAACCATGTGATCATGTATGTATGTGTACGTGTATATATGTGTACATCCATGCATGTATCTATTCATCTGTGCATTGAGGCATGTGTGCAGCTATGTGTCTATGAATACATTTTATCCAGTAATCAATGTTAATTAATAGACTAGCACTCATACCTAGAGAATGTTCAAGGATTGTGCTCATAGAAAACCATATGCATATCAATATGTTAGAGACCATGTATCTATGCATGGGTGTGTATAGATGCTAATTGTTCTGAATTTTGGTTGCATGTGATTGCATTAAACAATTAAGAATAAGTGCTAGATAATTGAAGTAAAATGACCCCATTCAGTTAGCAGATCAATTTTTCCCATCCCTTTACATGTTAACTAAGAGTCTTGAAGCTTTTACTGTTCATTGGCAGTCTTTGAAGCTTAAATGTGACAGTATATGTAGCATTTTACCCAATAGCTCTATCATTCATGATGATTTAGGCAAGTTCATATTTCCTCATTCATCCTTGCATTGTCTCATATCTAAATAATTAGGCAACTGCTAATTAGCCTTTAAGTACATAGCAATTCAAAGAAAGAAATGATTGCAATTAGCCTTGTGTACATTTGAACTATTAATCAAAGGCAATTAACAAACTAGCCCTAGAAAACCATGTCCGTGTTAATGTGTTGAATACCATGTTTTCGTGCATGGGTGTATATGGATGCTATGAGTTGTGATTTCTACCATTATGTAGCGCCTACTATTACTTGTACAGCCAAGCGATATGCAAGCAAAATTCATAGTTCATAGCAACCAGATACATTCAAGGACAAATGCAAATCAAGGTTGTTGGCATCCTGATAAGAAAGATGATGAGATACATCCAATTAATGTATGTCGCAACATCTTATTGAATAAAGATGATTTGGTTAGGCAGGTTATAGATAAGAATCCTTATTGGTGTGTGGCTAATGCTCTCTTTGATTGAAGACTTGTCAAGAAAATTACATGCCAATACTATTAGAAAATAGGTAGAATTAGATTAATTGATTCACTATGATTGATTGACTATAATTTTGGTTCCAAAGCTCTCTTTATGGGACCACTTTGCAGCAATAAAAAAAAATACAAACTCTACAGGTCTCACATGCATGGAGTAAAATGAACAAGAGGATTTCTACATAGTGCCTATCAAACGCAGATGGAACCTTTGCATTTCAACAAGAAATTCAAATAGAAAATAATAAAAGTAGTCTAAAATACGAATTTATGCCTATGAGGACAACAACCACAACTTTTAACAGAACCCCTCTATCCTTTATGCTTTGATGACAATGGAAAAGCTCAAAGCAACACACTGTTCACTCATAGTTCAAAAGCTCTCATTATTGCATGTGTTGACATAATTTTGGTTCCAAAGCCCTCTTTATGGGACCACTTTGCAGTAGTCAATAATATAGAGACTTTACAGGGCTCACATGCATGAAGTAAAATGGAGAAGAGGATTTCTACATAATTCCTATCAAACACAAATGAAAACTTCACATTTCAACAAGAAACTTGAATAAATAATACTAAAAGTAGTTTAAAATATGAATTTATAATCAAAGTATAACAATGTCTTAAAGCACTATGAAACCCTACTTGCATTTATGTTTGCATGTCCCTGGTTTAAACA
>VDFB02211327.1:0-14685 GCA_007258455.2 Sequoia sempervirens
ATTATTCATTTAATGATGGCGCCAATTATTTAATACATTTCTCCTAAGTCAACAGGGGCGTATTTAATCATTTAATTAAATGATTATTAAAAAGAGTCATTGGGTCGAATTTTTCCAAGGAGCTATATATTCACAGGAAAAGACAAATCGAACCCTTATGATTTGATTATTCAATTTGTCTTCTATTTGCTCTGAGCATTGAAGTTTGTAAAACCTAGGGTTTCAGCAGACGGACGATTTTGGAGAACGATACCTCTTCAAAATCTGGCATTACTGAGACTGTGCAATACCAGTTGAAGCTTGTCTACTTGGTGACTTCACACAGAGGTTACAGTTTGAGCTTATTGATCGATTCAGGCAGAGTTTGCAGAGAGTATTCATCAATCATTTGGGGCAAACCCTTCAGAGTTCTTTTCACAGAGATCTGGCACCATTTTCAATAAAGCCGTACCATATTTATTCTTGCTGCTGGGCTGTACAGATCTGTACTTTCAAGGCCGTACTTCTCTTTCAGGAAGAAACGCCTTCATCTTTCAGTCTCTGGCAGAGGGATTCAGTGCGCCTAGGTTATCTAGAGTTTCTACAACGTTTTCAGAGTCTAGAGATTTATCTACTCATTCAGCCGTACCATTCTATTCTGTTATTTTGGTGCCTGCAAGAGAAATCAGGTTCTTTAGAAATAAAATCATATTTCATTCATATGTTCAATTTTTGACATTGTAAATGCTCTAGAAATTCAATAAATTGATTCTCCTATATCCTCTAAGCAATTTCAAAGCTTATTTCATGTCTTTAGATTTGTTTTGGATTTTTTTAAGCAATTATAGATCAAAATCGCAGCTTCATGTTTATTAACAAAAAACCTCAAAAAAATACAAAACAACAAAACTTGCAAAAAAACAGTATTTACAGTTAGGGTTTGGGCAGAGAGTCACCTGGACTCTTATCTTCTTCTCCAAAATTAGAACTAGATCCTTGATATGAGTTCTACTCCTTAGTGCCTTGAGGAAAACATGTGCTTGCTCCTTGATTATTATTGATTTTTGGCTTTGACGTCGGTGTTTGATTCAGAACACCTATACACTTTACCTTCTCTTCATGGGTAAGTAAATATCCAATTAGGTCTTCAACTTTTAAAGTATTTAAATCTTTACACTCTTCTAAAGTAATCACAATATGCATCCATTTGGGTGTAAGAGATCTCAAGATCTTCTCCACAATCACATCATCTTTCACTATCTCACCATATATTTTTATTTTATTCACTATATTTATAATTCTAACACAATTATCTTCAATTTCTTCATTATCCTTCATTCTTCAATTCTCAAAATCCATTCTTAGATTTGAAGCTTTGTAACCCTTAATTGAGTTGTACCTTGATATGAATTTTATCTGTGTGTCCTTTGCTGTCTTACAACTCACAATTATTGGATAGATATTTGGATCTATTGCACTCTGAATATAGAAGAATGCTTAAGCATCCTTTTTCTCATCTTCTTTCTTTTGTCTTATCTTTTGCATTTAAGACATTCCGATCTTGAGGTTGCATAGAGTCACTTGCTACAATGCCTCATACTCCTTTCCATACCAATAGCCTTTTCAATTGATCTTTTCAATAATCAAAATTCTCACCTTTAAATTGTGAAATTGGCATTGCACCATTATTTGTTGCCATTATAGCTATCAAACAAAGTTGATATTTTCTCTTAAAGTCTCAAGATCTTGAACTCTAGTGAAGGAGCCTGAAATCTGAACCTGTCCAATGTAATTCTCACTTAGTAGAACTCTTGTGCTAATAAAACTCTGCTATGATACCACCATTAGAAAATTTCATATGGGATGGGTTGTTCTGAAATTAACACAACAAAACAACACTTTTATTTATTTTGAAATTGACTTCCTTAAGTTTGAGTTATAATTTGAATTTCTCTCCGAATCTCTTACAATTTTTTTTCAAAAACTTCTTACAAATAGACTGAAACAATGTGTATAATATAGAATTTAATCTCTTAAACATAATTAATTAAAAAAATTAAACAATCTCATAAAATAAAGATGTCTTACATGTAATTGTCCAACGGGCATTTAAAACTAAAAATATAACCAAAATTTGAGCAAATAAATGATCAGATAATGCCCTCTGAAAATAGCTTGTAAATATCCTAAAAAACTTATGCTCAAATATATGAATGGTTTTCTTCTAGAAAAACTAATTTATAATAAATAAATCCCTAAGCTTTGTTTTTTAAAAATAGTCTTATACTGCTAGAAAAGTAAATGCTTAAAACAGAATCTGCTATTAATTAGTTACATCTAAAATTCCAACAAACTTTAGAATGTATTAAAACATTTTTAGCAACAACTGTTGTCATTTTCATTAGCAACTGTTTGTCATCTTCATCAGTGACTATCTATTGTTCTTAGCAACAATTGTCTGTCATCTTCATGAGCAACTATGCATGATCTTTAGCAATAACTGTTTGTCATTTTCAATAGCAACTAAGATATCTTCATTAGCAACAATTCAACTTCAACAACATCACTAGTTTAACTTCATCAACTTCTTTTAACTTTGTCATCATTTTTCTGTTTGACATGAGATTTTGCAATAGAAATATGAATTCATAAAACTCAAAGGTTTCACCATAGAGCATCCCTGTGAGGAATACTTCGTTAGGTATTACTACATAGCTTCCTAATGATGAAATACTCCATGTGCATTATCGCACAGGCACAATACTCTCAATTAGTTCTTTTTCTCTTCATGTAGCAAACAAATTTCAACTAGTCATTATGTGCCACTACCACATACATTCATAGGCTTGATGTAGATTACTGTGAAAATCACAAAGCTAAACTCTATTAAGAACTCTAAATTTACCGAAAGAATAGAAAATTTCAAGAAAATAAAACATATATTTTTGGGTGATGCAAGATTTCCCAGCCACTGAGATGTTCCTACATTAGTACAGGTTGATCCCAAGAAGATTGAAGCAATTCAGGCCAACGGGCTAGGGGGTTGCTTCAATACTTATGATGATAGTGTTTGAGCAATAGAGGCAATGGGCTAGGGGGTTGCTTCTCACTAAGTGGTTATATAATATTACTAATCACTATGCTTCCAAGTTGACTCCAAATGGGGCCTTATACAGACACTCCCAACCTTCTTTGGCTACTTATATTCTTGGTTCTTCTAAAGTCAAATTAGTTGTTAGTTCTCTTGCCAAGCGAGAGGAAATTTTTAGGATCCTTCAGAACAATTTGGTGCTGGCACAAAGTTACATTAAACAATAGGTGGACCAGCATAGGAAATAGCATAGCTTTGCAATTGGTGATTGGGTATATTTATGCTTCTAGCCTTACAAGTAAACATCATTGTGCGACGAGAGGTCATAAGTTGGATCAAAATTTTATGGCTCTTACCAGGTGGTGCAATGCATCAACAAAGTGTCATACAAACTTTGACGGCTACCCTCATCTAAAATCCACCCAGTTTTTGATGTCTCTTGCCCCAACAAAGTGATTGGGGATGCTACAAGAGTACCAACTGAATTGCCAACATTGGGCAAGGTGGAATCCTTCTTATTAGAGCTAGAGTTACAGTGGAAAAATGCTCTAAGAACCTTCACATTCGTTCCATTGACAAGGTTTTAGTCCAATGGAAAGGTTTGCAGTGCGAAGATGCCACATGGGAACCAACCAGCATTCTGTCCAAGATTCCTAGTTTCAAGCTTTAAGTACAAAGCTTTTCGAAGGGGAAGGCAATGTTACAAACACTATTTTGATATATGTGATCGTTATTAGCTAGTATTTTTTGGGTGCATAAGTTTTGGAAGTTGCCCATAAATAATATCAAATAAAGTGTGGATGCCAATTCTTTGTAAGTCATTGCACTAGTTAGCTAGAATAAAGTATTTATCCATCTGTGGGATAGCAGTAGATGTCTCTAATAAGACTTTATCTTGTAATAACTTTCCAAGTAGAAGGTATCTTGGATATTTATAGTTGGATTGTATCTCCATTGGGAGGACGCCCCACGAAGTGGCTTTGCAAAGATAATATAAAGCATTTTGTTCCTCTCTTTTCTACATATATCTGTGTGAATTGTCTTTATTTTTCTTGTAGGTTCCTTGAATCCTACCATGAAACCAAGGGCCATTTTTCCAATCAAAGTCTTGCTCCTCTGATGTTTGAAATTAAATCTGGAAATAAAAAACAAAAACCATAGATATAGGCAGAGGGTGTTGATGCGTGTTTTGACACACCAAACATCGAATAAAAATGTCCAAGACACTTTATCCTCTTGAAAAACCACGCGTATGCTAAGATTGCGAGAAGATCATATGGCGATTCCAAGGTTTCTTTAGTCGGGTCTCGACGTGTGGATAAGCTCAATGGCCGTTGTGATTTGCTGGTAATGAACAAGGGGACTTACGTGAGAACAATCTTCACAAGTTTAGGATTTAGGGAATTTGTCGTTAAGGGCTCTCAATTAGGACTTTCAAGGTGGATCTCAAAAAAAATGGCAAAAAGAATAGGGTTCAGAGAATCTAGTCTAAGCCTAAGAACTCAAGAGACAGTAAGGACTCGGTGAAGGGAAATAAACCACACTTTGTTTCGCCTCCTGTTGGACAACATACGCAAAATGGGTGCAATCTTCAAGGGGTTTGTGAGAATAATTTTCAAACCTCGAATGAGGTTGAAGTTAAGCTTCCACGATTAAGAGCTCAGGGCTAACTTTACAAATCGAATGCAAATCATCCATTCGAAAAAAGTATGAGCTACACTTCACCATTGAGTCAATGCGATCAATCTCTCATTCAATTAACAACTTTTTCAAAGCAAATTCTACCTAATCTAACTTTAACTCTAATCTATGGCGGAAGATAATATGTAACCTCGCTTACTATTCAACAATAAGAAGTGATTCAAGGCAAATCATGCTCAAGAGCTTTTATCATTCAAAATAGTCTCAATGCGACAATATACATAATCTGTCTCCACACATTACAAATGAGGGGGCGAGCTCAATTTATAGGCTCCCCAATTACAATTCAATGGCCAAGATTGATTTCAAATCAGGAGATTACATAAAATATTAGGGGTGTCACCGACCAATGAGAAAATTTCATTTGAGACACTTGTCCCTTTTGCTAAATATAAATCAACAATAAAATAGAAAGTTGTTATATGTTGATTTGGAACAATTTGATTGGTTGGAAGATGACGAGGCGCCACCTCAGCGTGCTGGATGTCTTCCTTGGTTGCTTCATTTTTTCTTCACGTGCTTGCCTTAGAATATTTTCCCTGCCGATGAACTCTGTCCGTTGTGCTTGTTCCTTCCTAACTTTGATCTTGGATTCCTTTCAAGTGTCTAGAATTTGGAGAAGAATGCCTTTGTGCTTTCGCCATAATGGAGGAAATTGGAATTTCCTCTGTGAAGTATTTCCTAGACTTAGCCAAATTTTGGCTATTCAGGTTCATTTTGTAACATCATCTGGATCATTCAACACCATGCTCGAACGAACTTTGCCTGTGGATTTGCCTTCAATTCTGAATCTGGCTTGTGCTATGTAGGACAAATTCCATCCCTGGACAAGAATTTTATTCACTTCCTCTTTATTTTCCTCTTCACCCTTCCTGTTTTCCGTCCAACACTTAGTGAATTCTTGTAGCCAATTTTCTCGTCCTCTCCTTGGGCGGACTTCACATGAGCTTGGACGTTTTCTCTCTCGGCCTAAGTCAGACTTCAAGCCACTTTGGACAAACATTTCTAGGGAGAAGTCGAACTTTATCATGCTTGTGCCATTTCTCAGTTGAGCAAAGTCGGATTTGCTAGTGGTTTTGCCATCTTTTCTTTATGCTTGGCGAACCTTCTCAACACTTTGACATTTCTTTTCTTGGTCTACGTCGGACTTTGCATCATGTTTGCCATTGTACTTGGCGGATCTTATGGATGTCTGGACATACCTTCTCCAAGCAAAGTCGGAAAAGGTTTGGACATGCTGAGCTTGGGCAAAGTCAGACTTTCTCGTGCTTGTGCCATCTTTTTCCGTCACTCTATCTGGCTTGAAGCAGACTTGTCTCCATTCCATGCCTTTGCTTCTTCCTTGAAGACTCGCCTCGCGTCGTCATCCACCTGCAAGAAATAAAATAAACAAATTCAGATTTTCTCTCTCCTGAATTTTTACCACTCTCTCTCCTGAAGCCATGGTGAATTTAATTTTGCCCTTCGGATTTTATCTCTGGCCGGCACAAATTATTTTCCTCCAAAACATTGTCTGGCGAATTTGATTTTGTCCAAGGCATTGAAAATAAATTATTAAAATATTAAAATATTTTAATTTATTCCAACCCGTTCGTCTTCGACCCATGGCTATTTCGATTTCCTCTTCGTTTTTCTTGGCTAAGAGTGTATTTTCCAATTTTATCCTCAATTTCGTCTAGCCAAACCAAAATTCAAGCCATTCCGTCAACAAATTCTATGCCAGATCCCTGTTTTTCTTTGCCATAGCCAACTTTTCTCTTGCACTGAGCCTATTTTCTTCTGCCAAAGTCAAATTTTCTCTTGCTCAGTCGAATTTTTATAGGCAAAATCCTCGTCCGGATGTCTTCGTTGGGCGAATTTCTTGGACGGTTGACAAATTCCCCTTTCCTTCTGGGCAAAGGCAATCTTACCTTTCTCCTTGCCTTGTGCATTTTTCTTCGTCAAAAGTTGTCAATTTCTTAGTATTTTCTCCAGACTTAGGCAAAATTTAGCTTCTCTTCCACTTTTGTGCTAGGCACACTTCGTTTTATTTCTTGCCACATCCCAATCCTCTTTAGCATTTGTCCTTTCAAACTTGGCACTTATCCTCTTGAAAGTGTCAGGATACTTAGCCAAAAATCTCAACTTTTCATCATTTAGCCTCTATACTTAGGCAAATATTCGAACCTCTTCTTAGACTTGGCATTAACACTTAGCCAAAAATCATCATCTTATCCCTTCATGTGCTTAGGCGGACTTCCTTGACATCTTGGACGAAGACCATGGATGTCTTTGATACTTTGTTAGCTCCTTCCAAGTGTATGGCGGACTTTATGAGCATCTTAGACAAGCATTTTGGATGTCCCTCTTTTCTAGGGCGGACTTTAAAGCTTCTTGGCATTTGTCTAAACATTTTACCTCTTGGAAATGTCATGATGTTTAGCCAAAGATCAATTTTCCACCCTTTTAGGCCCCCATACTTAGCAGATTTTCGAAATTCTCTTTGCTGGGCATTAATACTTAGTGAAAATTTTGATTTTTCCTTCTTCTACATGCCTAGGCGGACTTTCCAAGCCTTTTGGACATGCTTCTTTGTGAATGGTGGACTTTCAAGCCCCTTTGGACATCCTTGGCGGACTTTGGAAGGTCTTAGGACAAGCATGGCGGACTTTGGATGGTCTTAGGATGTGCCTCCTTGCTGCATGGCGGACTTCAAAGCATCCTAGGATATCAAGGGCGGACTTTGGAACTTTTTGGACATCCTTCCTTTGAACTTGGCGGACTTTGGAGATCTTTAGGACATGCATGGCGGACTTTGAAAGGTCCAAGGATATGCATCCTTATGCTTGGACATGCTTCCTTAGTGCTGGCCGGACTTCACCAGCTTTCTGACATTCATACCTCTTTCCATAGGGCGGACTTCCTTACTTTGGTTGCCATAAGTCTTGGTTGGAGGGCGGACTTCATCACATGCTAGGCCATTGGACAAGGCAGACTTCAGCCTGTTAGTAGCCACTTTAGCTTTCTCCCAAGGCGGACTTCAGCCTGTGTCTGTCCATTTGATGCTTTGACAGGGGCGGACTTGCTCAGATTCATTGCCATTGCATTGCTTATGGCTGAAGGTGTTCACCATTATCTTGTGAGCTGAAGGTCCTCCATACTTAGGCGAATATCTCAGTTTCCTACATGATTGTTCAGGCATATCCTACCTTCACCATGATCAGATCACCATGAATGCTTCAGATTCTTTACGAATTTCCAGATTTTCCATGAATGTTCGGTCTTTACCTCAGATTTCTCATGAGTTTCTCAGATTTTTTTCATGAATGTTCAGATTTCTTGACTGGTTCTTCAAATTTTCAACCATTTTTCGAAAGATTTTCTGTGATTTTTACCAGATTTTTCACCGTTTTTGAGCAAATTTTCCAGATTTTTGAACCTTTTATGTGATTTTCCAGAATTTCACCAAAATTTCAAAACAATTTCGAATCGATTTTCTGAGAGTTTCGTTGATCTTTTCGAACTTCTGAGTGGATTTTTGAAACTCGTGACCTTTCTAAAAATAGAAACTTTCTAAAAATAGAAATTTTCAAAAATAGCAACTTTCCAAAAATAGACCCTAAAAAATAGGGATCCCAGAATTGCCCAAAAGTGCCAAAAAAGTAGGTCCTAAAAAATAGGGGGCCAGGGTGAAAACCCTAAAAATTTGGAAGTGTCGGATTTGACTGAAACGGCAGTCGATCTTCGTCTCCCAGGCCTTCTAAGCACGATGGTGGCGTTTACGCGCTGATTCAAGCATGGATTCTTGACTTGGCTCAGATGACTCTCGGCAAACTGACTTGAAACCCTCAAAATGATGACCTCATTGTAAAAAGACAAATGATAAGCAGTTGCAACATCGAGGCAAAAAGCGAAAACAGGGGGTCCCCATTTGCAATGGGGCGATGTGTGAAATGGTCACAACAAGGAGCACGCAAAATTGCTCCAGATTTGCCCCACACACCGATTGATCTCATCAACATTTGGCCTACTACCCAGAAATTTGCAAACAAGGGATCTATTTCCTATCTCCCTAGAAATCTCTTCATTGTAATCATCTGGGAGAAAAAGCTCTGTTGATCCTTAAGCTAAAATGATGGGATGTGCCCCAAGCTGAGGGACTGAAAAGTTGTTCACAAGCTGATCTGCCTTGTCAAATGCCTGAAGGCTACTAGACCAAACCTCACCAGCACTCCTGTCCAACGGACTCCCCCCTTCTTCTGCTGCCAAACAAACCCCTTCACTACAGAGCCACTGTGAAATTTTCGGCTCTCTTGCCTTAAGATGAGACACCTTCATCAGTAACAGGTGACAAATAGGCTATGTCTTTTAAGATTTGTTTCTTTCAGAAGTCTGCAGCTATGAAATGGATTAAGGCATTTTAACATTTTGAGAATATCTTATCAATGCCTGGTACTTCTACAGGTGTCTGCTGCTGAACTTTGACTTTTTTTTTCAACTTTCAGTTTGGACAGTTTAAGGAAACCTTTCTCAAAAAGGGTGGAACTATCCTTAACTGAGCCATCCTCTGTAACCTCCAACCTCCTAGATCTGCTTATAATTAGATTACTTATGCCAGGTAGCACAATTGCCCTAGCTCTGATCACTGCATCACTTTTGTCAGCTGTGCCTTTGCCATCTCCCTCGCTGCAATCTTTCACCATGGCTAATTTGTAAGTGCAGTGTAATTATTGAAGGTCAATTGGGGAGCTAGCATGCTTATTACTAATGTCTTCTGATTTTTCTGTTTCATGAACTTCCTCATAATAAATGTGTGCATTATGGTATCTTTTTCATGTGACAAATCATTCCCTTATACTTGCTGTAGAAATGAAATGGCGAGTTTTCTAGTTTGTTATTGTCTACTAACATTTCTCTGTATTTTGAGTTAGTTTCAAGATTAGGGCTGGAAATTTTTTCAGCCTGTATTAGTAGTATTACTACATATTTATGGATTTAATAATATTGAGCGACTGCCAAATATAATGGCATACATGTATCTTTTCCAATATGTATGGGAATAGTACATTGTACAAGACCTTATCAAGAATTTCAAGAAGAATTATGTCTGTCCTCAGAAAAGCATTCCACCCTTTTGCATTCCATTGAGGTATTATTTGAATTTGGTGAATTTTCTTTAGTGTAAAAAATAGAAGCATTTAGTTTGTATCCTGTGCATAGCCCAATATTGTGGGAACCTAGCCATTAGGCCATATTTCTTACCACAAGGCATCAATTTGTGAATTTTTAAATTGAGGAGCTCAAGTTTATATTCATCTGCATGCATGGAAATTTCATGGTTTGGCTGTAGCTCCCTTGGAAATGCACAAATGAGAGGTTATAGAATGGAAGGACATTGTTGAACATAGCTTCATTAAGAGAATATTTTATTGAGCGGATAGGATTTGTCCACGATAGTATTTGAACATAGCTTGTGGTTTAGATCAAGTCCATATTTTTCCCCACGAATTTAGGTTTAAATATTGAAGTTGTATTGAATCCTTATTCTTGTGCCATGAGGTGTCTGACTAATGTAGTGGCCCGACTCTAAGGGACAATATTATTTTGAAGTTGAGAAATTGTATTTGCCAGATTAGATTTAACTATGACCAGTTGCCTTTTAAGTGATTGTACTGCCAGATTGTTGGTCTTCAAAGGAGATTCTAAATGTTTATCAGAGCTTTCTTGTTCTGCTGCATATTGCCTTTACTCAGGTCAAGCAGGGTGATGCTATTGCTCTTAGTGATTTTCAGGTTAGGGATTTTAGTGGGAATCAGGTTAAGTACAGCTGGGATGAACTGTGTTTCTCAGCAATTCCTGTGCAGTTTGAAGGCTCAGACATTTTGTGAGAGGGAATTCTCAGTTACCGATGTTGGCTACTAAATGGATGGTTCATTCAGGAAGTGGCACTTTAGAGTCAAACTGCATTGTACGATGTACAGAATGTTTCTTGTGCTGACCTATCAGGTAATAATGAGAAAGTGGAGGAAAGCATTATTTGTTTTTGTGTCATTCCATGTTCAAGCTTAATTGTGAGAACCTAGGATTTCTTACAGTTCTACTTTTGTTCAAATTCACATGTGCTTGATGAATTTAGGGCCGAAGAGGTGCATACTAGGACATGGTCCATTTTTGGAGCTGTTCTGAAGCTTAACCTTGTGCTATCAAGTGTCTGACCTGAGTATTTCCTTGCAGAGCCTTTCTCTAAAGGGACCATGTTATTTTGAATCTAGGAAATTGTATTTGTAAAACTATGGTTAACTATCATCAAGAGCATGTTAGGTGCTCATAATGTCACATGATCAGCCTTTTGAGAAAAATTCTTCTTGTTATCGGGCCATTCTCATTTTGCTGCAGTCCAACATTATTACTCATACTGGGATCAAGCAGGATAGGATGCTGCTGCTCCTAGTAATGGTATTCAGGATGGCGATTCCAGCGGGAATGTGTTTTTCAGTCAGTCTATGCAAGAGAATTCTCAGTTGCCGGTGCTGGCTGCTAAATGGATGTTTTGTTCAGTAGTTGACTTATAGTCAACCTGCATTATGTGGTGTAAAGAATTGTTCTTGAGCGGATCTATCAGGTGACAGGGAAGGAAAATAAGGAACCATAGTAGGTTAGCTTACAGATTGAGGAAGGCTGGCCTATTTGGGATCCCCTTATCCTGGCTTGAGAATTATGAGAGATATAACAAGTAGGATGGCAATTGAAGTTTGAACTTGTTACAAGCATATGAATGGCGTTTGCAAGGTTCTCTTTTGTACTTGCTTGAATAGAAGGTTTTGCAGTTTGTTCCTGATTCTCAACTAACTTCAGGGCACAAAAATTGGGTATATCAAGTTGGCATGGAGGTGCAGTTGGAAGGAGGAAGTACTTAAATATTCTTTTTCAATTTTGCCAATAAAATGGAATTCGGGAGTTCTTTGACAGATTCTCATGTTTGCAGAATAAAATAGATGTGTTGAGTCAATAGCCTTTGGCATGGGGTAGAATCATGTTATGTTGAAGACTCATAAAGTTCCATCTTTGTCGCAACCTTCAGTGAGGATTTTTAGTGAAAATTTGGTAAGCGACAACGACGGGCTAGGCTTTTTTGCTAATCATGTATTCTTTAATGGAAGTATACACAGTTGTATGTCTCACTCCTACAAAGAGGCAATATTTCAGGGAAATTTTTCTTTATTGATTGGACAAGAAGGTGATTTTGAAGTTTTTCAAAGATTTCCTGTCAGAGAGGTAGATCTTGTGGGTTGACCATACTCACATTGACAAATTCGTACTGTCTCAATAGGGAGTTCAGAAGTAGGCGGCTAGGTTGGACAGAATTTATGTTTGAGTTTTCTAATGCAACAAACAAATAATTTTACATCATATCACAAACATAACATGTCGATAAAATGCATCCACAAAGAGACATGGAATCTTGCTTACAAGAATTAAACAAGATATACATGGGACTAAGTTAAAATTCTTACACCCAGGACCCCATAGTACCAAAACAGAAATACGCTAACAGAACCTTAGTCAAACTTGAAATTCCTATCGCAAGAGCTGTGTGACAAAATAATAGATTTCATTCTTCCAAATTTACCAAGGTATTTGAGGTCCAGTCGGCACTCTGCACATTGGTGTTGACATCAAACAAGTCAACCGCTCCACTGTAAAGCCATTCTTAGTTATTATTATCCCTTTTGAAATTGTAGTGCCCCAATATATTGAACATTATTATCTAATTAATCATTGATTTTGATCAATTTTATAATAATTAATTTGACATTTTATCTTCTAAGATAATTTAAATATATAATGATGTACTTTGATTATGACATGTAAGGTAATGTTAATCTGGGTGATGTTAATGACAACTATGCTATAATTTCATTAATGACTCTTTTGTGATTATTGATTTCATTAACTGATACTAATGCCATTTTTCTCTTTTCGCTTTTGTGCTAGGGACACATCATGGAGAAGATAAGGTGGAATCAAATTGGAGCTTGACTTCAACTTGGAATACTGGAAAAGCAAGAGAAAAATGATGTAACGACCTCATGATTAGTTTTAATTATAGCAATTATGTTGAGCAATGTTTGATCCAGTTGATTATTTAATTAATTACTATCATTGCTTTATGTTGTGTCTAGAACAACATGTTATTAAAATAACTAGTTATGGAACGGATTTAGTAATAGTGTAAAGCAATAAATTACTTATATACATTAAAAATGCAAGTAAATGGCAATGCTTCTTGATGGCTAGATATTCCATATACGGTTGATATAGTACTACATAAGCAACTAGATATTGCGCTCAATTAGTGGTGTAGGGATGTATCCCTACCCTTTTGCCCTTGTACCCTTATGGGGGCCGTTTGAGGGGGCGGGGCGTCTTGAGGGGCGTTTTTAGTGTCCCCAAAAGTTTCCTTTTTAGAGCGTCTCGATCCAATAGGGATCACAGGAGGCAACCAAAGGGGATGATTAGCTCCATCCCTTTTTCCAACAAGTTTTTACCAAAAAAAAAAAACTTGAAGTTAAAAATGCTTATTTTTTTATTGTTTCTAAGTGGACCCCACACCCTCCCAAGCCTAAAATGAAACATAAAACTTGCTTTCAAAGCCATTTGAGTTAATTTTTAACTTCCAAAAAAAAATTGCAGCTAAGAGGCAAGTGAGCAAGAGAAAAATTGGCAGTGACTCAGACTCTGAGTCTGATTTTGATGCAATGTTGGCAAATGTCAAGTAGAGGCAGCCATCATACTTTCTATTACTATGGTTTGGACATTTGTGACTATCATTTTGACATTTGTAGTGCAAACTTGTAGCCTTTGGGCATTTTATTTTTAAAATTTTATATCATATGCACATTGATTGTTTGACATGAATTATGGAAGCAGTTAAGTAGTTGTAGTATTAATTTGTTCAACTCTATAATGTATATGTCAATATGTTTGGTTATTACATTTGCAACTTTATCAATGTTCATTGTTATGATTATCATTACTCCTCGTCTCTCTCTCTCTCTCTCTCTCTATATATATATATATATATATGGCCATCTCCTGTCCCAAAATCCCCCAAAGATGCCATCCACGAGAGCCGTCAGCCCGGATTACCTGCGGATCCCTCGTGCGAGCTTGGTGGAACCTTAGCCTCAATAGCTAGATGTTGTACTCAATAGTTAGGTACCATATTCAACAAGTAAGATGGTACCGCACTTTGACAATTGGATATTGAATTAGTATGTGATAGTCCTTGTGACCAAGTTTGGAAGAGTGGCATTAACAATGTTGTATGCTCCCCCTCCAATTAGTTGTAGGCACAATATGTAATTAATTTAGAGAGTAGATAATATGAGATAAACCATGTAAAGCCCAATAATCATGTAAGACCATAAAAAGGGAGTAAAAGACATGCTCTCACTAAGTAACAATAAGTATCTAGATGCCCCAATGTTACCCTTAGTGAGGGGTTGTGGAGTAGTGAAAACAACCATAAATGTTGGATATAAGATCATGTAAGCATATATCATATGTTAGATATCATCATGATAAGCATCAAGAATTATAATCATCATAATTTGATTAACATAAATCTAGAAAATGTAAGTGCAATAAACATATGAGTACCTATGATCATCATAGAGAAAGATCATGTCAATAAATCATGTAGTCAAAATAGTTATCATAAAAATGAGAAGCATTAGATGGAAACATGGTTAGCTTCAACATGTATGAGCATAAGGTCATAGGATATAAGCTTGATAAGCACTAAGAAACATGTAAGAATCATAAGATGAGATCATGTAAATATGTGAACATAAGTGACTAAGGACCATAAAATGCCCCCACTACTGTGTTTCTAATGGTGGGGACACTTGAGTAGGCAACATATGGAAATA
>VDFB02211328.1:0-18844 GCA_007258455.2 Sequoia sempervirens
AGGTGGAAGCATCTCATCCCATCCATAATAAATCCAACATTCCATCCATCTCAACCATAATAAATCCATTCATCCATTAAGCATTTATCCAATCCATTTTCATCCATCTACATCCATCTTCCAAATTATCTTGATCTTGACAAAGTTTGGTGCACACTTTACACTTGCTTCTGGTAAACATCTTGACATGGGTCATTTTCGTTAATCCTATCCTACCCAACATTATATAAGCCATGAAACATTATCAAATAATTATTCTTTATTGAACACCTTATCTTATTACAAGATAAATCCATATCCATCCATCCAAACCATTAAGCATTATCCATCCATTCATCCATTAAGCATTTATCCAATCCATTTTTATCCATCTACATCCATAGTCCAAGTTATCTTGATCTTGACAAAATTTGGTGCACACTTTACACTTGCTTATGGTAAATATCTTGACATGGGTCATTTTTATTGATCCTATCCTACCTATCATTATCTAAGCCATGAAGCATTATCCAAATGAGCATTCTTTATTCGAACATCTTATCTTATCATAAAATAATCCTTGGAATCCTTTGTGTGCTTACCATATCCATCCATACACACACCTATCCAAGCATCCACCCATGGCATTCCATGCATTGCTAGACACTGGGGGAAGATATTTACATCTTGCTTCGGGAATAAATCTTGATCTATATCCTCCAACTTATAAGGTGATTCAAACATTGGAAAACGTGAAATAAAATTGGTCCACCACTTGTGAGAAAAAATGCAAATCACTAGCCCATGGCATATTTTGCAAAGACATTCATATCAAGCTTCATCTTTCACCAAACATCAATCCATACAATCAATATCCCGATCCACATCTAATTTGCCGTCAATGTCACATCAAATCATTCAAAATTTTTGTTTCAATCCAAGCTTCAAAATACTAATCAATCAAATCAATCAATCCCTCATAATCTTGGGATATCCATCCTAATCCTTGTGTTGTGTAACACTATCCTTGCATTGTTGTGCATCCTCAACAATGTTATCATCATCAATCTATCGATCCAATAAATCAACCTTACCTTGGTTTTCAAAAAAATCCCAAACAGATCACTGATATCATATCCATATCCAAATTGTCAAAATCAAGAAAAAATCCAAAAACTATCAAAATCATGCAAAATCAAAACATTCAAAACATATCAAAATCCCAAAATAGGTCAAAAGTTAAACTTGTCAAAACATGGAGTCAAACTATATTAGTCTCTAAGCTTAAACATAGGAAGGAAGCATCTTTTATTATCCCCCAAGACACAAAAACACAAAAAACATTCAAATCCCCCAAGACACAAAAACACAAAAAACATTCAAAAAAACACAAAATCCAAAAACATTCATAAATCTTATAAAACACCAAAACATTGGAAAATTCCAAAATCAAAACATTTGTAAAACATCTTGAAAATACCAAAAACAACCTCAAAACATAAAAAACATAAAAAAAATGCAAATATTTGAAAAAATATTTCCATCCCCATCTCGCTTTCTCCCAAAATAAACATCCGCTCATAATAAATCATCATCACCCTTAACCTTTGGTAAAACAGTTAGAAACGAGTCCAATGGGTTAGAAGTGAAAACTCAAATGTCAATGTCTCAAGTCTAGGTCGTTAAGTAAACAAGTTGGTCAACTCTTGGTATTAATAGCCTATCATCTAGTTTGTCCCAAATCATATGATAACATCATGTCCTAGGATGCATCCTTCCTACAATGGACATCAACATCAGACATCACCGTAGTTTAGTCTTGGCTAGCAGTATGAAGAACATTGGATTGTTTGTGTACTTGATCTTTTCTTTGTTTATCTTATTGCACCTATTCTAATGACCTCTCGATGTCCAAACAAAGGGATTTAGAGAGAAAGAATGGGGCAACATCATTATCTTTTGCTCTGCTGTGCTTGCTGGATGTCTCCTTGTAATATAAATCTTGGCTAATACTTTCTTTATTGGGTATGGATGGAAGGTGTGTTTGAGGGTTTTTCCTTTCCATGTTTTGGCTTGAGATGTTTGAAATATATGAATTACATCTTAGTAAGGTTTCCGTCTGTTAGGTGCGAACAAGAATACTCCTATCTATTTGTCAAGTCAAAGTCCATCTCACTAGATACAACACCATCCTGGTTCTTTATACCTTGATGCATCGTATCTATGTGTGTTATCAAGCATAAGGTAAGTAAGCCCTCTTAAAATCCCAATTCGTGATAAGCAATACATCATCATCACTCATCATCATATCTAATAAAGTCTTAATGACTCATGGACTTGTTGGACTCCTACATCATCTCAGACTCAAGGGTTCATCCATCTTATTCTTCTACTTCTATCCATCTTATTCTTCTTATTCTTCTATCTTTACTAACATTTCTATCCAAGTATCAAGTGTGTGTAATATATCAAAATATACATGAGGCTACCCATGGCCGATGAACTGTCTACATCATCAAATCTGTCTACATCAAACATTCGAGCTTCGCCTGAACTGATCTTGAATTTTATCGCAAGCTTGACCCAAATCAAACTTTCACCCAATCTCTTCGGGTACTTCCATTGGGGTATTAGTGGGGCATTCAAAAAAATAAAAATATTTTGAATTTTGATCTTGGTAGATTATTCTTTGAACCAATGTACGGGTACATTGCTTCAAAGGGGAAAAAATGTAGCGTTCAAATTATATTGATTGATCTCATGCGATCTTGATTTACTAACATAGTTCTATCTGAATCACTCATTTTAATTGAATAACCCTTATTTAATTAATTCATCATAATTCTTCTGTTAATTAAATAAATCATTTTGTTTAATTAATCCTAATGTTCCTCTTTTAATCAAATAAATCACTTTATTTGATTAAATCATATTTCCTCTTTTGATTAAATAAATCACTTTATTTGATTAATTCTAATGTTCCTCTTTTAATTAAATAAATTCCTCTATTTGATTAAATCTAACATCATCCCTTTTAATTAAATAAATCAAACTTTACTTAATTAAGTCTAATATTTATTATTCCTCTCATTTTGATTTAAATAAATCCAAAAATCTAAATCAAGTGTCAAATCAGCTAATCTCCATCTAAGTTAATTAAATCCTAATTAACTCTAACTCTAATCCATCAAATCCTCTAGATCTTGCAACTTGTGCAAGTAAATCAATTTAATTGATTTATAAATTCTTCTATTTTCATTCAAAAAGGGCATAAAGTTGGAATATTCCCTCATTTTGAAATCTCCCTCCCAAAGGTCTTGTCCTCCAACTTGACATTTATTTCTCTTACATGTCCTTTTTCTTGAGCCAAGTGGCATTAACTCACCTTTCATCTCCCTCCACAATCCATCTTTTGAATTTCAAATTTCCACCTAATTGCATTTATTTGCACATTGATCAAAATGTGCTCCACCTCTCTTCACTAGCATGTTGACAAGTGGCACAATGCCATTGGCTTATGTTTAGTCCCACATTCATCCCATTTTGTATTCCTCCATCCTTCTCCATTATAAATAGAGGCCTCCTCTATTGTATTTGGCATCCACAATCCATGTAAAATCACTATGATCATTTTAATCCACCATTATCATCAATATCATCCATATTGCATCAAAGTTTTCATAGATTTTCATCAATCATAGCAAGGTTATCAACATTTTGAATCAAGGAGCACACAATCATCATCATCATCAAGGATTTGCAAGGAATTGGGAAAGGGCTTCTTTCCACATCAAAGAAGAACCAATTCCCCCATGGGATGTTGGTTTGAATGTTTTGAATAAGTTTTCTTAGCTTTCAATAGATTTCTTTTGATATTCTATCTTTTTTTCTTGTTCATTACATTTAAATGAATTGCATGGGGAATGATTGTTTTAGACTTGGTTATTGACTAACATTGGATTGTTTGATCATGTTTGAGTAGGTTTAGATCAACCATTCACACAATGAAAAAGAAATCTTTGTGAGGGGTTGTGGGTTCCATAGGTTCAAGCCAAAAGGCTTCTAAGGAAAAATTACCTTTAGAAGACAATGGATTAAAACCACTATGGTATATAGTAAATATCTCATTTCCAAGTAGAAACTTCAAACATTTGTAAACCAATGAAGGAACAACTTTCATTGAGCAAAGAAATGGATGGCCTAGCTACAGATGAAACTGATCTGATTGTGGAATGATAGAGAATGTTACATCCAATGTTTTAGGTCCTATATGTAATGGGAGTATGACCGATTCGATCGTAGGGCATGCAAAAATAGTATGTGTTTTAATCCATGTTGTTGGTTTGTCATAATCATCTTGATAAAGACCATGTAATACTAAAATTTCTTTTGTGATCACATTCTCGCCACTAGCGGGATCTAGTAATATCCCATTGGTGGGCTTATCATAGATTCGACCAGCTATGTAAAGAGGACCATCGTGAAGCTTTTTAAGTATGTTGTGAGAAGAAAAAGTAATATCAAGAGATTTTTTAGTTGGGCCCTTACGAGGGATAATGTTTATCGTACCCACAAGTTCATCCATAGGATTAACATGGGTAACATGTGGAGTAAGATAATGTTGTTCAGTATTTGTATCAGCATTCATCACATCAGTGTTTGAAGGTTCACTATCTTTGACAAATGAAACATTTTGTTTAGGCATGGGGTTGGTAAAAAATTGTAAGTTCTGATTGGGGGGTGCAACAAACTTATTTCCCTGATCATTAACACTCACAATGGACAAACGACTAGAATCAATGAGGTCTTGCACTAAGTGTTTGAGATGCCTTCATTGTTATGTGTCATGTCCATTTTGGTGATGAAAATGATAATAAGCATTTGGTTTAAAGGTGGGGGGTAAAGGATTGGTATTATCAAGTGGTTTAACTATAGCAAAAGTGATCATCTATTGTTGTAGCGGTTGATTCATTGTGTTATGGAGAGTATCGGGTAAGGGGGTAAATTGTCTCTTTGGGTCCCCATAGGTAAAGGGAACCACTATTTTAACAATGGCCACTTG
This sequence comes from Sequoia sempervirens, assembly GCA_007258455.2. Lineage (NCBI taxonomy): Eukaryota > Viridiplantae > Streptophyta > Pinopsida > Cupressales > Cupressaceae > Sequoia > Sequoia sempervirens. The sequence continues at coordinate 5,042 of VDFB02211328.1, forward strand.
ATTATGCATGAGTTGAGTTGGTTGTGGGGGAGGGGGATTGAACTATAATAAGCCTCTATTTGGTTTTCAAAAGTTTTGCACGTTGTTTTGGTTGCTTTGTTTAGATTCTTAGCTCGGCTAGAAGTGGACTTTGAATCACGACTAGTAATCGAGTTGTGATAGTCACAAAGAGTTGTGCATAAATGCATGAAAGAAGGAAATTTCATCATGGTCAATTTATCTTGAAGGTGAGTGTGCAAGTTTTCGATAAACATCTTTTGGAGAAGTGAATCAAGAATCTTGACATCTACTTGAGCATACAATGACTGATAGTGTGAAATGAAATTAGTTACTTTTTCATCTGCATTTTTTTTACATTGCATTAAATCAACCATTGTATTTTTGGGAGTCATATGGACTTGGAAACAACTTATAAAGGAATCAAAAAGTTCATTAAATGATCAAATTGAATGATCGGGAAAGTTTGAAAACCACTCCAAGGCAGTGTCCCTTAAGGTCCTAGGAAACAGTTTATCGTCAAGGACAAAATCACTACACAAGGTTGTATAGGCATTAACATGATTAGTAGGGTCTCCTTTACCTCCATACTTCTCAAACCTAGGCATCTCAATTCCTTGTGGCATTAGTGTTCTTAATATTTCCAAAGATAAGGGGATACTACGAACATAATATGTGGGTGGAGCATTTTGACTTTGGCTTATGGTGGATATTTGTTGTTGCATAGAGGAAATAGTGTTAAAGAGTTGTGTAATGAGAGGGTCAGTGTAATTGGTATGAGGTGGAAGAGAGAATGGGGATGGAGTGTATGTAATGTTAGGATAAGTGAAGGGGACACTAATAGGGGTGAAGGTGGTGGAGGATGTAACATTCGATGCCACAAAAGAACTAGGAATGCTAGTTGGAATAACAAAAGGAGTAACATGACTAACCTATTGCATGGTTGTTGTAACTTGAGGAGTGGTATAGGTGGGTATGGATGCTACAGTTGAAGGAGGAGGAATGTGATATCCACCTTGGCTAACCTTAATGTTTGTTGGTTGAGATGTGTTGGAGGGGGAAGAAGCATGTTTTTGATATATCTCAACAATTTGTTTCATGACATATAAGCCCTCATCACTTTCAAGCATTCGATGGATGTTGTCTATAGAAGGAATTATGGTGGTTGAAATTTTTTCAAGACATAAGTTTTGTTGCAAATGTGCTAAATCCTCATGAATGTTAATGAATTTGTCTTGCGAAATGTGAGAATTTGATTTGTCAACATGCATTTTATGTGAGGGAAAAGGTGTACTAGTGGTAGTATCCATGCCTAATGCACCATTGTCCATACCAGAAGTAGGAGCTCAAGACAACCCAAGGCCCACAATGAGTGTGTTATCGTGGGATGCCATGAGTTGGGAACTTCTTCTCACTAAAGTATTATCAATAGGGAACCAAACACTCATACAAATACCACAAGAGGTGGGATGGATGCAAATGCAATGAAATCAAGGAGTAAAATGCAAATAACAAAAATTCTATAAATTGAAATAGAAAAACAACTTTAAAACAAAAATGCAGAAATTACTGTAAAAATGACAGAAATTGCTACGCAAAAAGTACAACTGGACTGATTCGTCCAGGGTGGCAAATGAGTCTAGGGATGAGTTTTTTTTGTGTTTTTTCAAAAAAATTAAAGTTATTTTTATGTGTTTAAAATAAAAATGAAGATGCAAATGTAGAATTTTAGTTTTTGTAATGTTTTGAAATGCAAGAATGAAATCTATATGAGATATTCACTAATGCAAGTGTATAAACCCTAGGATACAAAAACAATGCAAAGGCTAATGCAAAAGATAATGCTATGAGTCCTAGGATGTAAATTGAGATTCAAATAAAAAGATAATGTGTTCAATATGCAGATTAACCAAAATGAACCATAGATTTTGGATGGATTAGGGATGCTATGTCTCTTTTGCTCAATTAGGGTCTTTCACCTAATGGAAAGAGATAGATCCCACACCAAAAATATAGGTGGTTCACTCAAAATAATGTATTTATGATGAAATTATGACTAAATTCAATGATCTAGATCATGCAACAAATTGATGAAATTGACTAATTATTAATGCAAAACCTAAGAAACATGAAGTGTTTAAAAACACAGTGTGATATGCAAAAATGAACTAGAAACATGTACAAATGAACTTATAACTTAATGAAACTAAAAAAAGTGCACTTGGAGATGAAATGTTGATGTAGGAAGATTTTGGAATATGACAAAATTCACTATTGATGACCAGTGGGAATCATTCACCATAGATGGTGAATCAGTCTTGCTTCTAGCAAACTTTCCTAAAACTAGTTTCTAATTATAGTCTGAAATTGAATTCTAATGAAATCAAATTTTCCAACCTGGTAGTGGGACTCATTCACCACTGAAGGTGAATCAATCCTCCTCCAAAAATTTTCAAATTCAGGAGTCAATTATGTGGGTCTAGATCTACATTTGTCTTCTTGTCGGGTTGATTGAATAAAATCTACAGAAAACAAGCTGAATGTTGTCTCCAAGCTTGAATTAGGGTTTGGTTTACTTGAATAGATTTGATGACTTGTTGACCACTTTTCAACACCTATTTCTTTGAAAAATATTCCTACAAGACTTGCAAACACACATGCAAAGAGGGGGAAAATGGTTAAGGGTTAGAGTATAGTGATTTTCCTTGATCAAATCCCACTTTAGTAATCAAACCCTTGATAAAGAAATGAAATGAAAAAAAGAAAGGAATGATGAATAAACAACATGCAAGTGTCCTAAACTCACCAAATCCTTGTTCTTGAAGTCTGAAGATTGTCAATGGTTGTTCCAAAATGCTTGATTGGATGATGCTTTGATGGATTGAATGCAAGAATGCTAATTGATGATGAGTGAGTGAATGAGATGAATGGAAGGGGTTAAAATGGATGTAAAAAAACTTATTTATACACACTTATTCCCTAATTACCCGAAAATACAACATCATAGGCTGACATAAGGTCTTAATGAATAAAAACCTGAAAGAAATTTGAATTTATCTTGAATTTTGAACCAAGAGTGACTCATTCGCCACCTATGGCGAATGGGTCCTATTCTAGGCTTGCAAGTGGGTTTCGGGAATTAAGTTGCATTTAATGTTGTTTCTCAGGTTTGTATTAAAAAACACACTTAATTAAGGCCTATAAGTGCATAAAGGGGCCAAATAAAGCATAAGAAAGGTCTAATTAGTGATGAAAATCCTAGAAAAGCATGAAAGCTTGTTACAAGACTTTACAACACTTTAGAATAGGACTTGATAAGTGATAAAAAGATGATATTTAGATGAATTGTAATAAGAAGAGTCTATAAAAGTGTAGAAATGTGTTACAACACTTCACAACACCTTCACAAGACATCATAATTTAAATATTAAGGACCTAATGTGAATGCATAAGTTACATTGCAACATTAAATCAAAGAAAAATAGGTCAAGCATCATGAGAGAAAGACCTAAATGACCATGAAAATTTCCAAGATCCATTTTTCTATGGTACAATTATGTAGGATGTTGATAATTTGTGTATGCAAGATGGATGTTTTGATATTTTTGTTGAATGTCATGATACCATATTAGTGCGGACAAAAGATAGAAGAATGAGAGGGATCAACCCTTGATTCTATTGGTGATTTTTCCAGTAGAACCTTACAATCCTCTAAGAAGTAGCCAACTCCTATGATGAAGAATTTTCAGGTTAGTGGCCAACACAACGAGCATAGGATTTTAAAGTTCGTACTCCTTCTCTTCAGGCTCTGTGAAACCTATGAGGGTAATCGTAATCACAATTTTGTGAAATATAATCAATTAGTAATGCATTTACACACAAATTAATTCCTCTTATAGCAGATAAGATCCATTTCACTAAAAATTTGGAAGATTTTGAAATGAAGGATTTAGCCATCTGCTAGGAATTGAAATTAATTCCACTTCTACTACCCTTGGAGAGATTTTCTATTTAAGTATTGTCTTCTCAGAATTCTAGAGCCAGGAACACTATTTGTTCATCTTATGCAATATTTCCTAACACAATGACCAATGTCTAATCAATTGGAGCAATAGAGTCAAGCACACAAGAGGATCAATAATGTATAAATTACTTATTTAAGGGTGAAACAAACTATTTTCATATTTCTTTGAGTTATGAAAACTTACTAGAAAGAAACACTCACATCTTAGCAATCCTAAGCCATTCCTTACAAAGTTTATAACCCTATTCAAGTGTTTTAATTAATTCCTTGAATTAAAGCTGAAAATAGAGTAATACATTCAAATGAAATATTTGAAGACAAATGATAATACCATTAGTATTTATCATTCATAATTCTATAATGAATATACATAGGAGAGTATAGATTTATTGACTGATACTTGTTTCAATATCAGTAATTTCTATTAAACTCATTTAAGATCATTACATACATGACTTCCTATCCAAGACAAATAATTGGTCTACTTCATAATTCTATTCTAAGTGCCCTTTCTGAACTTAGCTTTTACCTATAACTCTATTAAGACTCCAAAATCTGACCTCTGTAATAAGCCTTAAAATCCCTTTTATAGACTAAGGGAGCAACAAGAATTAGACTTAATTACATTTACATTTCATTTCATTTGTACCATAATTTGAGATATTCCTAGTTTGTTACATGAAATCATTTTAAGAAAATTGAAGAGTAAAAGACCGCTTTCCACACTCCTTGAATGAAGACATGCCGACTCCTCGAAAGGTAGAGTTTGTTGTAACCGTGTTGAATACTCATCCCTTTTGACTAAAGAAGATTCTCCAATAGTAGCTCCAACACAAAATTGTATATCGTCTAGATACAATATACACACTGTGAAGATTAGCTAGTCTGGCACTTCTCCTACATACCAGCTTGAAAACATTCCACCTCAGCACATGAAACAAGAAATCACATGAGTGCTGAATATGAAATTCCTAATAGAAAGGTCATGGTTTCATGAAAAATAAAAATAGGGAACAATCATTACTCTAAGTCATCAACTTCAGAGGAAATTCACCCATGTTTTGCTCATGGTGGGACTGGAGAAACTATCACTACCGCTTTGTCAGGATTCCTCGATAGTACTAGGGAGAGGGGATAATAATCACCCTCTGGTTTAGTGTCACTCTCACTGTCTGAAGGGTCTTTAGAAACCTCATATGAAGAATTGCATTCCTTTGGATAGGCCTTACAATTCTTTCTCTCCATCCATGCCCTCTTCTTATATTTCACCATCCTCTTCTCTCTATATTTGACTAATTCTTCTGAAACTATTTGCTCTCTTGGATGGTAATTTTCCTTGGTACTATACTACTCGAATTTACCGAATCCCACTCTTCCTTTTGGCATATCAGGAGCTCCATGTATTCCATTTTTATTCTTAGGACTTCCCTTAGGTTCAAAAAAACACAACCCCTCAGACTTTCAAATCATTATGACAGACCTACTTGCCTAGAATGCCTACACACTTCTTAGGAAAATTCAATCCCCACACACTTCTTTATCAACCATCGACCCTCATTATGAAACAGAAAATCACTCAAGTGATATGCATTAAATAGGAAATTTGAAGCATGCAAGATTAATGACTTGAAGTCCCCTTATGCGAGCAAGTTGATAACTTACAATTCAAGATTGAATCTAAGCCGTTTCTTTTAAAGCACTTAAAACTTCATCCATGGTGATATAAGCTTTGTTTTCTTTTTTTACTTTTTATATCCTTAGCAACTCACTCATAGAAAAAAGTGATGCCAGTTCAAGTGTTGTGATTTGTCAATCAACATGTATCACCAACCTAATCTGTGCTTTCATTAATATCAACGAAGTATACAAGACAAGTTTTTCTTAGAGGGAAACTTTCTTTATACACTTCAACACGTAATTGCTGATCCTAAACTTTGATGAAAGAAATTGTGTGGTGATTCTCAATCTATTGGATTATCCTGATTTAAAACTTTATCAACAGTCCTTAATCCTCTTGTTGCTTTTCTTTTGCTTTATTCTAAATCTTTAGAATTTTCCACGTAGCTTGTTCCATGCAGTGACTATCGTTGGTTGCTAATTTAGTTTGTTTCTGCCCTACTATATCAGCGATGCAATTATCTTGGTGATGTTCCTTAGCCCCTGGTTCCACAGCCTGACCACTGGTCACATTTATTCCTTTGTTGTGTGTCGCTAATTCAAACCTTTCTCTTAAGACTTTATCCGCGATGGGAGATGTTGTGTCAGTACCAGATTTTGGACATGTACAACCTGCATAGAACAGACATCACAAAAGACACTGCTCATATGATCTTATCATATTAGCGAAAGAAAATCCTTTAGAGAACATCCATCACTTATTGCCACTTCAAAACTTAAGTTCTAAATCAAATATGTGATGAGTGATGGAGTTATAACATATGGCACTTGTTCATCGCTAATTGTCCTCATACTATTTGGAAGTAATTAGCGATAAAGAGATTTACAACTTTGTAATGTTCATCACTTATCACTGATGTAATATTTTACATTCAAAAGGTATCAGCGATCAAGAGATCACATTGCTCATTGCTATTCCAAGTTTATCTTTTCATGGCCATCCGCAATGAGTGATAATAACATAAAAACAAAGTATTGCTCATCGCTATTAAAATTTCTAAAATTTAAAAGCCAATAGCGATGAGCGATGTCAAAGGGAAAACATCAATCCATTGCTCATCACTAATTCAAAATATGAATCAATGAATAAATCAGCGATGAGTGATACAACTTATGAAGGATATTGGGACATAAGTGGGAACCCTTTAAGCATGTGCTCATTAGTTATTCTTAAAAGAGGGGACTTCCCTAGGTCAATAATTAACTTGAAAAATTCTAAGTTATAAAATACAAAAGGCGTAAGGGCTCAAAGATCCTTACTTGATTTTATAAAATAGAAAGGTCCAAACTTAGGCTAGAAGGGATAGTTACCAGGTGACAATGAATGACTAAAGATACATTAAAATAACTAGCAATGGGTAATAGGGAGTGAATGGCCTAATAGAATACTGTAAGCCTTTGTAGATAGTAACCCTATACCTGATGCAATAAGGGTTTTAACATGGAACCAGGAATTTTTTTTTGAGGGTTTCATTAGTGGCTCTGACTGGGGACACATGCCTCTTGCAGGCATGGTGAGATCTTAGAATCTCAAGTTTCGCAGACTAGACAAAAAAGAAAACAAAAGAAGCAACATATGTACAAAATTTACATAGGAAAAGGAGACCTAAAAAGGGAGATCCAATCTCCATCCAACCAAATATGAAAAATTTAAAGATGCAAACTGTACCATGCATCCTTTAGTTCAACCAGGTTTTTCCCTCGTGATTGGTGGTACTAAGCCACAAAATGTTGAATAAGTTTTTGCCTCTATAAAAAACTAGCCTTCTAAAAGAGCTATTGTTTCTCCATTTACATTTGTCCTTATTGTACCATTGAAGTAAGAGTAATTTCAATCCTGCCAGAACAAATGTTAGGCCTCTTTTTAACAAGTGAGAATTTGTCTGATCGTAATCCTTGTCATCAATGTTTCTCACAACCTTTCTGAGTATAAAATTTCCATTGTAACCTCCATCATCATGTCATGTAGAGTTAGATATGAACTAAAAATTCTCATCATCACATGACACATATATGTTATTTCCATGACATGAAACATGTACATACTGAAAATAACATTCCTTTTTATTCATACCATTGTCGTATTTCATCAAAATTCCTCCCAACTGAACTGGAAACTAAAAGTATTCATACTCTTCTAAGAATCTTACATCTTGATACTCAACCTTGTCTGCAAAATTTGTATCAAATGTGAAACATTCATAGGAAATGTCCTCAAGGAGCATATCAATGTGTTTCTTTGTATGCTCAAGACCACATTCTGATCCAGTATTAGATGAATCATCAAAATCTTCATCAAAGAGTGGATTATATCTACACCAATAAGGATCATTATTTCTTATCTCTGGTGAAGATGGAGGCTCATCATACAATGTATTTTTCATCACATTCACTCTTGACATAAGAGCCTCAATTTTCTCAATATGGATGTCTAATTCTTCCAAGTCATTATAGTATCCAAAATCACTGTAATGATTAGAAGAGCAGGAAGACACATTTTCAAATGCACTTTCAACATCATCAACACATTTCTTATTTGCAACAAATGACTCTATATTTTCTTTATGAGGACAATCATATTCAATAGAGTTTTGACCATACTCAATGCTATCATTATTATTGTCACATGAGGATTCATCTACATTGCAACTTTGTTCAAATTTTTTAGACTGAATGCTCAGTCTTATGTCATCCATAGGAGCACAACAGCACTGGAACCACTCCCCTCCTTTTCCTCATTGAAGTATATATCTTCAGTATTTGCTTTTCCATCTTCCTCTTCATGTGATATCTCACTACTTGATACAAAGAAGCAAAATTATTATCATTGTACTTTGAATACATGATGGTTTCTTGATGATGTGTTTGGGACTTTATGAGATCATTATTATAGAGTGTTGTGCAAGCTGAAACAATAGGGGTGCAAATGATCTTACATTCAATTTTGACTCCTGGTTTACACCATTTATCAATATCAGGCATTCTATAGCAGTGAACACTTGTATCCAAGTGATTCCTTTGCATCCCATATTTCAAGTTATTTTCAATATTCATGGCTACCCCATATGCTTTATGTAAGGTTTTGGGATCTTTATCTCTCAGTAGATAGCTCATTTTTTATATCAAAAGCTCCCAAATAAATAACCAAACATACTACATCACTTAGATCCAAAACATTAGGGATATCGCTTAATGTTTTAGCAAATCTTTGGTTAAATGTTGGGATTGGCTCATCATCTTATTTCTCAATGTTCATAAATTTATTGAGCAAAGAACTAGCACTGATTTTTTCACCAAACTGCTCCGTGAACACTACTTTGAATTCCTCCCAAGAGTAGACTAAACATGTTGGTAAATCGAGAACCGATCTCTTGAATCTCCCTGTAGGGACTAAACAAATAATCTCATGATTACGTCCTCATGATCTACTTCAAAGTCATCCATTAAATTATTGAATTGTTGCAAATTCTTCCTAGCTGATTCACACTTCTCACCACTGTATTTTGGTAAGTATTCCCTAATGTTAGATGGAATAACATTGGGGTAACCATAAATTCCATCAAAACTTATGGCCATGTACCTTTTGATGCTAAAACTTCTTTTGATATATGAGAGGGGCTGATTACACACCATGGTTGCACTAGGAACCATATGAGGACGAATATATTGTTGCACTTTTCTTAAAACTCTACCATGAAATTACACAGGGCAATTCAAACTTCTTTTACAACTTGATCTTAAGCTCAAGTACAAAGAAAAATCCTATCTCTACTTGCTTAAGAAATTCTAGTTGAGTTTCTTCAAAGACATTGCATAAACCACTTCATAATACATACTACAGTCTAGTAATATAGAAGTATGCAAGCCTATCACTATCATTCCCTTTTTTAGTGCTTATTCTCACTCAATAGGGAATCAATTTTCTCAAGTCTTTCAAATATGGTTTTCATACACAAATCTTACTTTATTGAAAACTAAGAATTGAAGAATACCTGGAAACTTGGAGCAGTTGCTAACCTTTCTTCTTACTGAAATTTTTTGTAGGTCTGAGATTTTCTTCAAATCTTCAGTAGGTTCGTTGGACAGAGTCGCCACCTCTTCTCAGAGGACTTAAAATTCAAGCAATATGAAGCTCCTTCAAAGATGAATATCCTTATGGGTTCTCTCCCACAACAAAGTCACATATATCTTTTTGAAACTTGCTTAGTAGGAACATTTCCAGGTTTAGTAATTCCTCAGTATCTGAACTAGCTGTTCAGATTCACCAATTTATTGACTCTGACAGTTTGCAACTGGAGATTCAAAGTTAACGTAGCAGAGTTTCCATTTCTGTTGGTGATTTTTCTAGCAAAACCTAACAATCTTCTAAGAAGTAGCCAACTCCTATGATGAAGAATTTTCAGGTTAGTGGCCAACACAACGAGCATAGGATTTTAAAGTCCGTACTCCTTCACTTCAGGCTCTGTGAAACCTAGGAGGGTAATACTAATCACATTTTTGTGAAATATAGTCAATTAGTAACACATTTACACACAGATTAATTCCTCTTATAGAAGATAGGATCCATTTCATTGAAAATTTGTAGATTTTCAAATGAAGGATTTAGCTACCTGCTAGGAATTGAAATTAATTCCACTTCTACTACCCTTGGAGAGATTTTCTATTTAAGTATTCTCTTCTCAGAAGTCTAGAGCTAGGAACACTATTTGTTCATCTTATGCAATATTTCCTAACACAATGAACAGTGTCTAATCTATTGGAGCAGCAGAGTCAAGCACACAAGAGGATCAGTAATGTATAAATTACTTATTTAAGGGTGAAACAAACTATTTTCATATTGCTTTGCATTATGAAAAATTACTGGCAAGAAACACTCACTTCTTAGCAATCCTAAGCCATTCCTTACAAAGTTTGTAACCCTATTCAAGCGTTTTAATTAATTCCTTGAATTAAAGCTGAAAACAAAGTGATACATTCAAATGAAATATTTGAAGAAACATGATAATACCATTAGTATTTCTCATTCATAACTCTATAATGAATATACATAGGAGAGTATATATTTGTTGACTGATTTTTTTTTTTATATTAGTAATTTCTATAAAAATAATTTAAGATCATTACATACATGAATTCCTATCCAAGACAAACTACTGTTCTACTTCAGAATTCTATTCTAAGTGCCCTTTCTAAACTTAGCTTTTACCTAGAACTCTATTAAGAGTCTAGAATCTGACCTCTGCAATAAGCCCTAAAATCCCTTCTATAGAATAAGGGAGCAACAATCATCATGCTTAATTACATTTACATTTCATTTCATTTGTACTAGAATTCCAGATATTCCTAGTTTGTTACATGCAATCATTTTAAGAAAATGGAAGAGTAAAAGACCACTTTCCACATTCCTTGAATGAATACACGCTAGCTCCTCGAAAGGCAGAGTTTGTTGTAGCCATGTTGAATCCTCATCCTTGTTGACCAAAGAAGATTCTCCAGTAGCAACTCCAACACAAAATTGTATATCATCTAGATGTAATATACACACTGCCAAGGTTAGCTAGTCTGGCACTTCTCTTACATACTAGCTCGAAAAAATTCCACCTCAGCACATGAAACAAGAAATCACATGAGTGCTGAATAGAACATTCCTAATAGAAAGGGAATGGTTTCATAAAAAAATAGGGAACAATCATTACTCTAAGTCATCAACCTCAGAGGACATTCACCCATTTTTTTCTCATGGCGGGACTAGAGAAACTATCACTACCACTTTGTTAGGATTCCTTGATAGTACTAGGGAGGGGATAATAATCACCCTCTGATTCAGTTTCACCCTCATTGTCTAAAGGGTCTTTAGAAACCTCATATGGAGAATTGAATTCCTTAATATATGCCTTACAATGCTTGCTCTCCATCCATGCCCTCTTCTTATATTTTACCATCCTCTTCTCTCTGTATTTGACTAATTCTTCTGAAACTATTTTCTCTCTTGGATGGTAATTTTCCTTGGTACTATACTCCTTGAATTTCCTGAATCCTACTCTTCCTTTTGGCGTATCAGGAGCTCCATGTATTCCATTTTTATTCTCAGGACTTCCCTTAGGTTCAAACAAACACAATCCCTCAGATTTTCAAATCATTATGATAGACCTGCTTGCCTAGAATGCCTACACACTTCTTAGGAAAATTTAATGCCCACACACTTCTTTATCAGCTGTCAACCCTCATTATGACATGGAAAATCACTCAAGTAATATGCATTAAATAGGAAATTTGAAGCATGCAAGATTAATGACTCAAAGTCCCCTTATGCGAGCAAGTTTATAACTTACAACTCAGGATTGAATCTAAGTCATTGCTTTTAAAAAACTTAAAACTTCATCCATGGTGATATGAGCTTTGTTTTATTTTTTTATTTTTTATATCCTTAGCAACTTGCTTATATTAAACAACGATGCTAGTTCAAGTGTTGCAATCTATCAATCAACATGTATCACCAACCTAATATGTGCTTTCATTAATATCGACGAAGTACACAAGACAAGTTTTTCTTAGAGGGAAACTTTCTTTATACACTTCATCACTTCATCGATGATCCTAAACTCTAATGAAAGCAATTGCATGGTGATTCTCAGTCCATTAGATTATCTTGCTTTAAAACTTTATCAAAGGTCCTTAATCCTCTTGTTGCTTTTCTTTTACTTTAGTTGAATCTTCAAAATTTTCCATGTAGTTCGTTCCATACAATGACCATTGCTAGTCAGTGATTTAGTTTTTTTCTTCCCTACTATATCATCGATGCAAATATCCCAATGATATTCCTTAGCCCCTAGTTCCATAGCTTAACTGATGGTCACATTTATTCTTCCATTGCGTGTTGCTAATTCAAACCTTGTTCTTAAGAATTTATCCATGATGGGAGATGTTGTGTTAGTACTAGATTTTGGACATGTACAACCTACATAGAACAAACATCATAAAAGACACTGTTGATATGATTTTATCATATTAGCGAAGGAAAATCCTTTAGAGAATGTCCATCGCTGATCACCACTTTACAACTCAAGTTCTAAATCAAATCTGCAATGAGCGATGGAGTTATAACATATGGCTCTTATTCATTGCTAATTCTCCTCATACATTTTGTAAGTAATTAGCGATAAAGAGATTTACAACTTTGTAATGTTCATCGCTTATTGCTGATGTAAGATTTTACATTCAAAATGTATCAGCGATAAAGTGATCACATCGCTCATCGCTATTCCAAGTTTATCTTTTCATGGCCATCCTTGATGAGTGATAATAACATAAAAAAAAAGTATCACTCATTGCTATTAATATTTCAAAAATTTAAAAGCTAGTAGCGATGAGTGATGTCAAAGGGAAAACATCAATCCATCGCTCATTGCTAATTCAAAATATGAATCACTGAATAAATCAATGATGAGCGATACAACTTATGAAGGCCATTGGGACATAAGTGGGAACCCTTTAATCACATGCTCATTTGTTATTCTTAAAAGAGGGGACTTCCCTAGGTCAATAATTAACTTGAAAAATTCTAAGTTATAAAATCCAAAAGGTGCAAGGGCTCGAAGATCCTTACTCGATTTTATAAAATAGAAAGGTCCAAACTTAGGCTAGAAGGGCTAGTTACCAGGTGACAATGAATGACTAAAGATACATTCAAATAGCTGGCAATGGGTAACAGGGAGTAAAAGGCCTAATAGAATATTGTAAGCTTTGTAGATAGTAACCCTATAACCTGATGTAATAAGGGTTTTAGGATGGAACTAGGAAATTTTTTTTAGGGTTCCATCAGATTCTGAGAAGATGTAGAAGTCTTGCAAGCCTATGAGTCATCAAGACTTTATTAGATATGAAGATGAGTGTGTAGACACAAAAAAATATACAGATTGATATCACACTCGATCTTGATCTACTAACATCGCTTCATCCTAAATTATCCCTCTATCTAACCATTTAATCAAATAGCCTTATTTGATTAAAGTCATCATAATTCTCCTTTTAATTAAATAAATCCCTCAATTTAATTAAATCATTGTCTCTGTGTAATTAGCTAGGTCATTTCATCTTCCTATCTT
>VDFB02211329.1:0-44299 GCA_007258455.2 Sequoia sempervirens
GACCAGCAAATAAAGGAAACTGCTTGGAAGCGTGTCTCCAATGCGTGGGTGATTCAATTACAGCTTCGTGGGAGGCTCTCGGTGAACAAGTTCTGCCCGAATTAGCTCTTTTCCTTCTAAATTCGGACCTCGTGGGATTTGTTTCTTCTGGTTGTGGGTAATCTGTGATCCTCCCATCAAATTGTAGTCAATGCAATGGAGCTTACTCATTATATTCACCGCTTTGTCAACCCATGCCCTAGTGAATGTCAAGACCGGAATGGAAAGTGTGTCCAAATCTGCTATCTCAGGATGTGGCCAATTCGGGAGTGGAAGTGGAGTATTTCTTACTGCTTCATAATCTGGATGGACAACGTCTATGTCCTCATTCACCTGGTCTGGTACCAGAATGAATTCACACTCCCTGATCATGCTTATTGGCAGCCTAGAGAACATACTCTTCCTGACCTCTGCTTCGTCTGATGCATTAGCCCAATAATTCTCAACGTTTGCCTTGTGTTTAAACTCTTCTAACAGTATCCATCTGATGTTGTTATGCGGATCATAGTGCTGTCTGCCAGTGTGATATGAAAAGTGATAAAACTAAAGCTCGCTCTCGGCTTCTCTAGCTGCCTGTAATGAAGGACACACCTCATCGGAATTGCCCATGACAATTGGGAAGTCAATACCTCCCTTCTTTTTCTTCTGGATTTTATCATAGGCAACCAATTGCCTAGATATCTCTAACATCAATATTCTATTGGTTGGGTACTTAGGCAGCCTATATGGATGAGGAAAATCCTTGCAGCCTAATGTAAGAGAACTTCGGAAATTGTATAAACCAGCACCCATACCTCTCAATTAATTCCTGGGCTTCCCTCAAGATCCTGTGATGCATCCGCTCCTGAAGTGTTCTCGTGATGTGCATGGTGAAGGCGTCATTGGCACGCTTGTAATGAGTAGTACTAGCCAAATGCAACTGTGGACAAGCCTCGTGAATTTTGAATTGGTGAGAGCCACAACCAACAGGTTCCTTGTATGAAATTCCTTTGTACTTCGTCATACAAGCCAGCATGTAAATGATGTAAGAGCTCATATAAAATGTCTTCGTTCTTCTTAGGCTCAGGAGCTGCTCGTGCAAGTTGTCACTGATCATTGCAGCCCAATTGACGTAATCTTTTCCTTCCAGCACGAGGTTGATGTAATAGAACATCCACGGCTCAAAAATAAATGACTGCGGGCAACCTCCAACTCGACTCAGCATTATGATGAGATCACAATAATCCTGCTTCAAGTCGTCTGCTATGATTTGTCTTGGCAGCTTCGTACGAGAAGGCCTGGGATTGCTCATCCATTGAGTATTGATTGTCTCTGTACATACATTCGTTCAGCTCGTTCTTTGGACTTGTAAACCATGTTCCTGTGCACTGGGATTCCAAAAGCCTCGCCAATAGCTGAAGGAGTGAGGTTGGCAAGCACTTGTCCATCTGGTGACATGATTGATCTGTGTTCCTTCTCGTAACAGTTGGCGCACTCCATCATCAGCTCCGGACACTGAATAGCTGGTGGGAAATTAGCAGCTGCATACAATCCGCTTCGAACAATGTTGTGTGAGGTGTCCGAAGGATGATGATGACCAATTCCCAGTATCTTATTCTTGAATGCCTCTAGGTTGAAAGAGCCCAAATTGGTATCAGTCAGCTTGACCAACTTCGAAGTGAACTTGGACTCTGGCATAAATGTCTTGCTCAGCCTCTTGATAACTGCTTGTCTGGATGCACCGTTATTGTCCTTGCTAGTTGTCCTTGCCTCAGCCATCTGCAACATAATAAACATCCATCAGCAAATTAATTTATAAAATAAATAAAACATTGTGCAGGGGCTGCCAGTCGACTTCAAGAACTTGAGAAGCTGCAATAACATTTCTCATTCGCAAACCTCAGCTTCTCTTCAACAAATTTGAGCTTCAATCACTTAGAAAATTTCTAAGCAAGGTTTCAACTTCAGCAACTTAGCTGGCTGCAACAACTTCAAGAGACTTAGCAAGTGCAGATTTTAGTAACTTCACTCTTGCAAGTTCGCACTTCACACCTTCTTCAACTTCAGATTTTCAAAACTCAGCAACTAGACTTCAATTCGCACCATCATACCTTCAGCAAATTAGCAAGTGCGCACCTCCAGCTTCAGCAATATCTTTCTTCAAATCAAAATTCCTCACTTGCTTGGCAACTTCAAACTTCAGCAATAAAATGGAGCTTCAGCAACTTACAAGTTTCAGCCTTCAGCAACTTGCAACGCCTTTCACCCACTTGCTTCAAAAATGCGAATTTCTTCAACAACTGCAGCCACAGCAAAATTTTGAATTCCCTCAGCAATTCAATCTTCAGCAATAAACTCAGCTTCACCTTCAGAGCAAATTTGAACTTCTTCAACTGTGAAAAAGAAGTGAGAAACCTCTCAATTTTATAGCAAAAATTGAATTCTAGAAGGAGCTAAGTATAGCTAATGCATTAAATTTCCACTACTCCACTTCAAGAATTCGAATTTTCCCTCTCTGGTATTTCTGACACTTGTCCGAGAATCTCAACCTTCTAGAAGTTCAACTTTGACTGGCATGTCTCAATTTACTTTCGAAAATGTTTAATTAAATTTCATCTTTTAATCCATTTAATTCCCCAACCGAAGCTCTGTCTTGCAAATTTTAAATTTGAATCATCTCTGACGCTCTGGAAAATTCATCTGTGAAGAATTCGATCGAAATCATCTAGGCAATTCACTTCAAATTCGTTGTCTGGAGAAATTCATCTTGAAAACACATTTTATTCACTTTGCCTTAGAAAATTTTAAAATTTTCCCTTAGGAAAATTCACAATTCGAGCACCGATTAAATTCTTCATGCTGAAGGCCTTGGCGAAGTGCGGGAGACATAGAAATCCATTCCTCATCACAAACATCCAGTACCCAGAAGAAAATTTTCTCCAGAATTTGTCGAATCCATGTGTACTCAACAAACAGGTTCATTTAAATTTTTAAAATTTTGAACCTTAGAAAATTATTATTCAATCAATTTTAATCCGTTCTTCATCTCTGTGAACATCCTGTTGCTCTGACTTGAGAAAATTTTTAATCCGTCTTGCGATGCCAATATCTCTGACTTCATCACTGGAAAGTTTGCTCGTGCTTCAAGAAGAACTTCATCACCTTGATGCCCAGGTGTATTTTCTAAGGAAGAAAATATTTTTCCTTAGAGAAATTTTGAATCACCTTGCACTTTGAAAATTTGCCTTAGAAAATTTTATTTGTTTGCCAGTGGTGGGAATTTCATCAACTTCACTTTTCATTTTTCATGAAGGCGCCTAGCATATTTTATTTTCAATCACCACTCTATATTTTATTTCACACTTGAAATACATTTTTATTTTTAAGCTCCAACGCCTTAGCAATATTTTATTGTTAACTCACCACCTTAAGCGCATATCATGTGTGAAGAAGGATATTCATCTTTGCCTTTGAAAAAATTTCATCACCTAGCACCTTCAACGCCTAGAACATTTAAATTCCTCCTCTTTGTGCCTTGGGCGCATATTACCCTTGCTAGAAGACTTCACTTCCAACGCCTAGGCAACATTAATTTTGAATTCCACCCCCACACTCCTTATTCACCCTTTAACTTACCTCAACTTGGGCGCATTTCACACTTCAAACACTCTTGACTTTTTGACTTTGTATGGGCGCATTTGAGAGAGAGAGAAGAATGAAACTTCAACGTGACTCTTGAGCTTCCTCGTTTTGTCTTCACATGCCCTCTTTTGGGCGCATTTGAGCCTAGGAGGAGGATGAGCGCATATAAGAGGGTGAGGAGGATTTTAAATTTCCACTCCTTAGCATGTGACTCTTCACCTTCCCTGTTTTTGTCTTTACATGGCCCCATTTGGGCGCATTTAGGCCTAGGAGGAGGATGAAAGTTGTTGACTCCTTTGACCTTTTGTTGCATGGGCGCATTTGAGAGGGAGAGGAGAATTTTAAATTTCCAACGCCGTAGTGTGACTCTTCATCTCCCTTATTTTTGTCTTTACATGGCCCCATTTGGGCACATTTTGCATAGGGAGAAGGATGAAAAACTTTGACTCCCTTTGACCTCTTTCCTTTTGGGCGCATTTTCGCACATGTCCAGGATGGGTGCATTTGGGGGGTGGTGGAGGACGAGTTTTTAACTTAGCCAATTTTTTAACTTTCATGCTTCAAGGTGGGCGCATTTTGATATGGCTGAAGGATGAACTTCTTTGACTTTCCTTGACTTTCCAAGCATGGGCGCATTTGAGCCTAGGAGGTGGACGAGTATCATACTTAGAATTTTTTAGCATTTTGCTTCCACCAACTTGGGCGCATTTTCAGGTAGCTGCAGGATGAAATCCAATACTTAGCCACTTTTCTTTCTTCGCCAGCTTATCCATGCCTTACTATTTATATAAGTCCCTCAATTCTTGCATCTCCGAAGCTCAGATCGATTTGAAATTTTGAACACTGGATTCTCATGACTCCATTACCCTGCTGACACTGCCATTTCAGGTTGACTTGCTAAAAATAGCATATTTCTGGAGGTGGTTTGCTATTTATAGTAACCTCTCGTTTCTGGTACCTCCACAACTCTGTTTGCTCTGAAATTTGAATGAGGCGCTCCTCACCACGTGACCCGCCTGCTGACATCGGCGCATTGTTGAAGCTTACTATTTTAGCCCGTTTAAAATGACTTACTATAAAATAGTAAGTGCTCCATTGCCTTCAAATTTTACTAGTGTGAATAGCTCGAAAGATGCTGATCGCGGTGGTATACACCGGTTTTCGAAAATTCTGACTTTTTACCCCTCTTTTTGGGCTCCGAAGCTGGAAACCCTAATTGGTCTTGCATGCGTATCAAATGACCTTCGTTTGTCCTCGTTTCTGTTGCATTGTGATCAGCTCGTGATTCTGAAGTGCTGGGAGGCGGCTGCCGGGATGTATCTACTAAAAATAGCAAGTTGCTTAGTGAGTGACCATCTTCGTTTGCATGTCACGTCACTGCGAAGCTCTCAAAAAACCCACAAGGAATATGCAGACATGCAAAGAGAACCCTGACATGCAAACCCTAAAAATAGCCTCGGAAGACTGAATTCTGAAAGTTGTCATCTCATTTTGCATGTTACACTGTCGTGAAGGTCTCTAAAAACCCAGAAGGAATCTCCAGACATGCGTTGAAAAACTCTGCATCCAAGCCCTGAAATTTGCCCTGGAAGCTGAACTGCTAAAAATAGAAAGTTGTCCGTTTCGGCTCAAATTTTGCACATGAGCAACTTGATGTGTTCTGAATGCAGTGTGGCTGTCGGATTCACAAAAATGCTGAAGGATTGCCTGCAATCGCACACTTAATAAAAATAGTAAGTTGCCAGAATCTGATGAAATTTCAGTGGAAGCCTGCTAGAAGCACACTGACCTCAATGGTGTTAGTCCTTATTTTCAATATATTGACCTTGTTTGACCTCAAATTGACCAAAAGGATGGAAACCCTAATTTTCAGACTTGGCCAAATTCACGTTTTAAGCTTGCAGATGGGAACGTCCCCGGAAAGGCAGATAGAGAAGAGACAGAGAGAGAGAGAGAGAGAAAACCAAAACCAAAAAGGGCCAGAATGGAGCAAAAAAAAAAAGGGGTCCCCATTTTGAATGGGGCGATGTGTGAAAAGGTCACAACAGGACTGAAAGTGGAGGACAGATTGGACGGTTCATCAAATTTCTCTTCATGGAAATTTAGAATTCTAATTGCGCTTGAAGAGAATGATCTTCTTGATTATGTGAATTTTGAAGTAGCAGAACCTTCTAAAGTTGCTGAGAAAGCTCAATGGAAAAAGAACAAAATCTTGGCTAGGAAAATTCTAATTGATTCTGTTAAAGATCATTTGGTACCCATTATTTCAAAGTTGGTTTCAGCCAAAGATATGTTTCAGACTCTGAAGGATCTGTATGAATTCAACAACACTAGTAGAGCTCTAGCCTTGAGACATCAACTTTTGCATGTTAAAATGTCTAGAGGAGAATCGGTTGTTTCCTTCTTTATGAAGATTTCAGAGTTAAAGGATCAGCTCAATGCAATTGGAGAATCCTTTGCAGATAAAGATTTGGTTATGTTAGCCATGAATGGTCTTCCCCACTCTTGGGAATCTTTCATTCAAGGAATCTGTGGGAGAGATGAATTTCCTAAGTTTGATAGATTGAGAGCTAACTGCATTTAGGAAGAATGCAGACTAGAGGCTAGAGGCAATGCTCATAAAACTCTTCATGAAGATGATCATGTACTTGTTGCTCATTCTTCTAAAGGAAAGAAAGGTAACTTCAAAAGGTTCAGAGATAAAAATTTTGACTCAGCCCCTGATTTCAAGAAAAAGAAGAAGAATCTTTCTAGGATTCAGTGTTTCAGATGTGACAAATTCGACCACTTTGCTAGAGATTGTTTTTCTAGACCCAAGCACCAAGTGGCTGCTTCAAATGTTGAAAACTCTTCTCCTCAAAGAGAGTCAAGTGAAAATTCAGAGGGGTTCTTATTTATTTCTGCTCTTTCTAGCAATGTTCCTACTAACTGTGATACATGGCTTATTGATAGTGGAGCCTCTCGACACATTACTGGTTATCGTAAGCACCTCTCTAATTTGAAAGAAAAAGATTCTCATCTTCAAGTTATCATTGGTGATGATGCTTGCTATTCTGTGAAGGGTGTTGGTTCTACATCTTTTCAGTTAGTTTCCCGAATTCCTCTTCATCTGAGTAATGTTCTTTTTGTTCCTGGTATTAAGAGGAATCTGATTTCTATTTCAGCATTGGAAGACAAGGGTTATCATGTTGCTTTTGCTGAAGGCAAAGTTCTTGCATAGAAGAAGAACACTAGCATTCAGACAGCTCGTGAGATTGGTGTTCGTCATGAGTCTTTACAAACTTTCAGCTCGTCCTATCCTAGCATTAGCTCATGTTTCTCTAAGTTCAAGCGAGCTGTGGCATAAAAGATTTGGTCACCTAAATTTCAGAACCTTGTCATCTATGGAGAAGGTGGTAGTTGGTCTTCCAAAGTTGAACCAAGATCATGAGGGTGTTTGCAAAAGGTGTGCTCTAGGTAAGAACATTAAAAGTACTTTTCACGGTAGTGAAAGTAGAGCAAAGGATATCCTAGAGTTGATTCATTCTGATTTGTGTGGTCCTATGACCGTTGCTTCTCTTAGCGGTTTTTGGTATTATGTTACTTTCATTGATGACTTCTCTCATAAGTCATGGATTTATTTTCTTAAATCTAAAGAATCTGATGAGGTGTTGTCCAAATTTAAAGAATTTAAAGCTCTTGTTGAAAATTTGTCTAACAAGAAGATAAAGGTTTTAAGATCTGATAATGGGGGTGAATATGTCTCTGGTATATTTCAAAAAATTTGTGTTGAAGCTGGGATTAAGAGGGAGTTCTATGTCCCTTATAATCCGCAACAAAACGGTGTAGCTGAAAGAAAGAACAAAACTATTGTTGAGGCAGCGAAGGCTATGATCCATGATCAAAGTCTTCAATCATTTTTATAGGCAGAAGCTTGCAGGACAGCTGTATATATTCAGAATCGTAGTCCTCATCAAATCTTAGTCAATATGACACCAAAAGAAGCTTTCTCAGGTTCTAAACCAGATATCAGTCATCTCAGAATTTTTGGATGTCCAGTCTACATTCATGTTCCAAAAGAGAAAAGGTCTAAGTTAGAACCCTCAAGAAAGAAAGGCATCTTTGTTGGTTATAGTGAATCATCAAAAGCATACAGGATTTATATTCCAGGTCAAAAGCAGATGGAAATCAGTAGAGATGTCTCTTTTGAAGAAGATGTAACTTGCAAGAGATCTAAAGAATCTATATGGAAATTGATAGAGAAGATTTTGAACCTTCTCAAGACATGGAGATGGATGTTCCGGATTCCCCTTCTGAGATTCAGAGGGAGATTACAGAATTAGAAGACTCCACTGATCCTATTGATCCAGTTGATCCTATAGATACTTCTGCTGGTCCAAGTAATGCTTCAGCTAATAAGAAGAGACCTTTGTGGGCCAGGCATACTATGCAAGAGGCTGAAAAATTTGCAGCTCCTCGTGGCACTTTCAGAGAGAGTAAGAGACCTCATAAGTGTGCAGGATATGTAGCCTTGATGAGTCATATTATAGCATCCGAGCCTTCTAGTTTTGAAGAGGCTTCAATTCAGCAAGTGTGGAAGGATGCCATGATTGAGGAGTATCAATCCATCATCAAGAATGATGTCTGGGACATTGTTCCCAGGCCCAAAGGTAAATCTATTGTTTCTTCTAAGTGGTTGTTAAAAATTAAACATGCAGCCGATGGGAGTGTAGAAAAATATAAAGCTAGATTTGTAGCTAGAGGGATTTCTCAAAAGGAAGGCATAGACTATGAAGAGACTTTTGCACCAGTAGCTCGTTACACTTCTTTTAGAACTATCATAGCTGTTGCAGAAGTAAGGGTTGGAGACTTCATCAAATGGATGTGAAGACGACATTCTTGAATGGGATAATTGAAGAGGAAGTATACATTGAACAGCCAGAGGGCTTTGTGATTCATGATAAGGAGTCTCATGTGTGTAGGTTGAAAAAGGCCTTGTATGGCCTTAAACAAGCTCCTCGTGCTTGGTATGAGAGAATTGATCATTATTTATTGAGCTTGAGCTTCCTAAAGAATGATGCTGATCCAAATTTATATTTCAAGGTAAGTGATGACAAAGTCTTAATCTTAGTACTTTATGTTGATGACTTGTTCCTCACTGGTGATGATGATCTCATTTTTAAATGTACGAAGGAGTTATCTTCTGAATTTGAAATGAAAGATCTTGGTCTGTTGCACTACTTCCTTGGGCTTGAGGTATGGCAAAGACCAAATGAGATTATTTTGAGTCAAGGGAATTTTGCTATTGATATCTTGAAGAGGTTCGGTATGTTAGATTGTAAATCAATGATGACTCCTATGGAAGCAAATCTAAAAAAGTTACATGAGGTTGCAGCCACTTCAGATTTAGTTGATCCTACTATGTACAGGCAGTTAATTGGTTCTTTAATGTATCTGGTTAATACTAGGCCTGATATATGTTATGCTATTAACACTTTAAGTCAGTTCATGTGTGAACCAAGACATAGTCATCTTGTTGCAGCTAAACACATATTGAGATATGTATGTGGTACAGTGGGATATGGTCTAAAATATTCCTCTTGTGTAGAACTGAGCTTGTAGGGGTACTTTGATTCAGATTGGGCAGGTTGTGTGCCTGACAGGAAGAGCACTTCAGGATGTTGTTTCAGCCTAGGTTCAGCTATGATTTCCTGGTGCAGCAGGAAACAATCATGTGTTGCTCAGAGTACAGCTGAAGCAGAATATGTTGCTGCTTGTGTGGCTGCAAGAGAAGCCTTGTGGCTTCGCAAATTGTTTGCAGGATTGTTTGGTCAGCCTTTGGAACCTACAGTGATTCTTTGTGATAACCAAATTTGTGTGAAGCTTTCGGTTAATCCTGTTTTTCATGATAGAACCAAGCATGTGGAGATCAAGTATCATTATTTAAGAGATGTGGTTCAAAGGAAAGCAGTTGAACTCAAGTATATTTGCACAAATGAGCAGACAGCTGACATTCTCACCAAGCCACTTCCTGGAGTAAAGTTTTCTTATTTTCGAGATAAGCTTGGTATTGTGGAGAATGTTGCCCTTGCTGAGAGAGAGTCTCACCCTAGTGACTCTTGCTTCATGTGTTAATGCATTTCTCTCTGCGAGAGAGATTTCAGGTGCAAGCCCTTGTTAATGCATTTCTCTCTGCGAAAGAGATTTGAGGTGTCAGCCCTTGTTAATGCATTTCTCTCTGTGAGAGAGATTTGAGGTGTCAGCCCTTGTTAATGCATTTCTCTCTGCGAGAGAAAGTTGACGTGAAAGCCCTCGTTTCATTCTATTGGAGTAGCCATGGTGGACGTCACGATGAGATGACAACATCACACTTGTGCATGGATATCTGAAAAGATACCTCCCTAGCTAAGAGGGAGTGTTAATGTTTCGGTAGCTGCAAGAGGTATCTTCTAGCAGTAGAAGAATCTTCCTTAATAGGCGTATCTGACATGCATGAGAACCTTCCTTAATAGACGTAACTGACATGCATGAGAATCTTTTTGGTCTCCTTTAAATAGCAGCATGAAATATATTTTGTAACTCCTTAAAATAGGCAGTGGTAATACTTCTTGTGGGCCTTCTTTTGCATGCAATTGCAACCTCATCTTTACTTATAATAGAAGAGACAATTCATTATTTGCATGAATTTTCTTGCTTAAGTGAAGTGGTTCTTTCAAGGAGAAGTTCGCCATCTACAGCAGGTTATTGTGAAGAGCAGATTGATATTAAGGAGGAAAACAGAGTTCTCTTGGTATGCATGTATCTATGAGAGATACTATTCTTCTGTGAATCAAGTTGTAAGCTAACTGCTACTATTTCATTTAATATAAGAGAGATACATTTGTGGCTGGGTTTTTCTCCCTCATCAGGAGGGTTTTCCCAGGATAATTTTTGTGTTCATTTGTTCTTTGTGTTATATTTTTGTTTGCTCTCTTTTCTATTAATATGAAAAACCTGTCCTTAATGTGCAGCGTCCCAATTGCTCAGAAGATCACAAATTTGCAACTATGATAAATTCCCTTAGCATTCGATTTGTCTTTATTCCAAATACCTAGCGACTGGGAATATATATATTGATTTTTCTACTTTATTCGATGGGATTTTACCAGCAGTATAATCGTTGTTATTGATGAACTCGATTTTCCATAATATCTATAAGTGATCCTCAAAAATTCTACAATTGCTTCCACAGCAAAATCGAACTTCTCTTTGACTGGAAATAGCTTTCAAAATCTATAATTATTTTCTCCTAAAATTAATTTCTATTCTTCACGAAATTTTGGTCAATGACCATTAAAATTTGGCTAATTGAATCAGCAAATAAACTCCTTCAAATGCAACAATACATCACCTGTTGCAAACCTACAAATCCTTCAACAATTGCAATAATAAACGAACTACTGCAACTGTGTAAACTCATCAAATAAATGCAATAATAAACCAACTATTGCATCAAACCACAACTCCTGTCAGAAGGGCAATAATACATCAGCTATTGCACCTATCAAAATTCTCCAATGAAGCACCTGTAGAAACCCTGGATGGATTCCTCCACAATCTCCAACTGGGGTTGATCTTTACCAACCGAACCTGGTATCCTAGAGTCTTCAAACCCTCAGACAAACAAAGCATTCAACTTCTTACCAAATTGGTAATGAGAATAGAATTCAAGACATAAGCATGCCTAAATGCTAAGCCAACAACTCCTTATAAAGATTTCTCAATGACTTTTCATGAAGCTTCTAGAAATAATATTAATTTATTCCCTTAAGTGACTTTTATAATTTATTATTTTATTTTAAGTCACTTTATTAAATTAATTAAATATAAAGTTATCTTATAATTTTAATTGATTGAAATAACTTTATAAATAATTAATTTAATACTTACTCCCTTATTTCTTCTGTTTAGCCTTCGGGAATAAATAAAGGATAAACGATCTCCGGGGTGGCTATTGCGAAGGGGACATTACATGCTACCTCAATGCCACTGGATACTATATCAAGCCAATGTTGTTTTATAGTGGCTTATTTCAAGACAATGTAGAGGTGATAGAGCGTCTCTTCAAATACATCAAGAGATTTTTCCCTTCAAAAAATCTATAGGAAGTTAAGATTTTCCATCATATGAGCATCCAATGGGATTTTTCTCAAATATTTGTGTTGTTTAATGCATAGTTTACATACACAGAATCAGAGAGTACTCAGCAAGCCCAAAATTTTTGACTCGGCAAATACTCGACAAATACTTGGCAAATACTCAGCAACTTAAAAGTAGCAAAATTTCTTATTTTTAGGCAAATTGCTATCAGAGAGGATAGCTCTCTTTTTATTACTTTAAAGCTCGAGATTGCATATTTTAGACAAAATTTTGCATCGACCCCAAATTACAAAATGTATAGCATATTTCCTACTCTTTTAGAGGATCTTAATGCCATCAGATGCTTAGGTTTTGTTGGTGGTGTTTTCCTTCTTTTCACCTTTGTCCATTCTTGTTAAGTTTCAGGAGGAAAAATGTTGTTTTCTGCTTTCAAATTTGCATTCTTAACATCGGCAACTAAAGTAATAGAAGAAATTTTAGTGTTCCTGTGTTGCAAAAT
Source organism: Sequoia sempervirens (assembly GCA_007258455.2). Taxonomy (NCBI): domain Eukaryota; kingdom Viridiplantae; phylum Streptophyta; class Pinopsida; order Cupressales; family Cupressaceae; genus Sequoia; species Sequoia sempervirens. Next base: position 12,278 of record VDFB02211329.1, read on the forward strand.
TGTTTTCTCCAAGGGGGATGGAAAAGCCGCCATGAGATCCTCTTTTGACTTCTTAACAGGAATGATCACTTGAGAAAGATGAGGCAGTTTGGAGCCTTTTCTTGAAACATGTGGGAATGAACGACATCATTTGGCTCAGAGGGAGAGATTACATAGTGATGGGGAGAATACTTTGTTCAACCCCTGCCACATTGTGTGGTACCATGTTCAGTTGCAATGTTACACCCTGATTGTATAGCTACTATTGCATAGGGCAATTAATTGTAGTGAATGAATCAATATGATGAATAAAACATGTTGTTCTTGTTGTCAATATGCATGTGTCACCATTTAATGATTGTTTCATTTGATTGTTACTTCTATTGATGTAATCCTAGATGAATGTCGCATGCAAGATGTTGAATAATGTTTATTCTAAATTTTGTGATGTTTTATGTATACTGCCTTGTGAGCATATGACTCCTATTGTCGTGTCATGGTGTGCAGGTAAGAAGACCATTCCTCCAGGCAGAGGAGAAATATCACTCGGGGAGGAGCTTGGTCGGGTAAACGGTAACAAGAACCATTTAAGCATACACACGTCCCTTAGATTGAGTAAGCTAAGTCAGTTTGTTGAGTTACGGGTAAGTCATCCATAGGCTTGTATGTTGACATTAGGAGTCTTGTCTACTTTTGAATACATGTATAAGCGATGCCTATCTATGTATTTGTTTATGATATTACATTATTGGTTAGGAGTTGGGCATGTATACATGTATATAGTATATACACGTGTCCATAGGTATATTCATGTCGATGTAAACATATGAGGGCAAATGGATATGCTCGTATGAGTGCATCGATATAATATACTTACATAAACGTGTACATAGAGGAAAATATACAAACGTATATACATGTATATATACCCACAACCAACCTGATATTTATGGATATTAATTATATTATTTTAATATTTGCCTTGGAATTTACATATGCACATATATACACATATACATAGATATGTATGTTGAAAGTATGTTGACTGGCTCGCAATATACGTATTCACCAAATAAATATGTAAATGTGTATATTTATATATGTAAATATATATATGTATATTTAATATTATATAAATATATATATGTATTATAGTTTTTACCTAAATATATATATATATATATATATATATATATATGTATAAATGAGAATATTTAAATTATAATATTTAAATATATAGATTAAAGTAAAATAAAGCTATAATAATATATATGTTAATATATATATATTATTAACTTGAAATAAGGTGGAAATCGATATAGTTTACAGAGGACTTTATTTTAAATAACACAAAGTCAAAAGATTAAATCAATTCATGGAAACATGAAGTTTTAAACTATAGAAATCAATTTATTTCATTGGGCAATATGATTCACTTTAAATACAACGCATTCAAAAGGAAAATCACGCCAAATATTTGTAAAAGGGAAATATTTCGTTTGGAGACTATAGTGGAACATTTGAAAGTCTAAACAAATAAAAGAAGCTGCACCTGGAAGAAGCGTTGCGCCTGAAGCACACGGCGTGAGACTTGTTCTGAGAATAAGATGGGAATGTTGTCCTTCAAGCCACAAAAAATGGCAAGGTGGAATCCATAAAGTCTTGACCTTTCCTTCTGAAACAACTTTCAAAACGGATTGCTTCAAAACGCCCCTAAATTTGAGTACGCCTAGGAGGTGTCGAACTAAGAGATTTCACCATGTGCAGTTTGATTAATTCTTGGCTTGCTGTCTTGAAATGATAATGATCTGCCTATGATTTTCGCCACTTATCTCTCAAGAAGCTTCCCAAATCGCAGTTCTGGCAGTTTGAACGCCATGAGAAGAGGAAGTACATTGGGGTTGAGGCACTATAAAAGGGTCGCCCAATTCATTCTTCATACACCATCTTAGAATTCGAAATCCCTCTTTCTGCAAGTGTGCATTTCTATGCTTCTGAGAATTCGAATTAGTTTCTGATTTCTGAGAGAGTTTATATTTTTTTCTGAGTATTCATATTGTGAGCTGAGAACAGAGGAATTACCAAGCCATTGTTATTAAAATACATGAGTTCTATCACAATACAGCTGTGACCAATAACAGACTGTATATTCACCATTTTAGAAAATATTTTTTGAGTGAGGAGGATTACAATTTGAAGTACATTTTCTGAAACAAGTCATTCTCGGTTACTGGGAAATACACACCAAATTCTGGAAGCTGAATTCATTTATCAGCTGTATATCTATAGTTAAGAGTTCAATTTCTGAGAATGAAACGGAGTCTTGGTTGAGGGATTGTCGGTGGTCTGGAAGTGCTGCAAGAACAGACCAATCCATCATTGTTGGAGAAAAGCTTTAATCCAGGCATGGGATATTCTTCTACTATCCAATACACTTTTAATTCTCACTTAGTTTAAAAGATATGTTCAATGTCTATGCTTAAATAGGTATATGTTCTTGATCTTCTGTTGTATGTTCAATATTCAGCATAATAGCTTGCATCTAGGGAATATGATGTTTAGAGTTTAAAGGATGTATTTTTACTACGAAAAGTATAAGCAAGGCATTCTATATAAACAAGGATAGAAGGTGCATACTTGTGTGATTGCATTAACTAAATGAACTCCATATGAGGAGAATAAGGCTTTACTAGTTAATATATATAATAGGGTCGAAATGAAGACAGTGGTCAACGAAGGTCTTTTAAGCTTAAGTTATTATGTTAACTTGGATAAGCTTGAGTACTCCTAGGATATAGATTTCCTGAATAGGAGGGGATTTTGTGATTACTCGCTATGTTGTTGCATTTCTAGTAGGATAGTATGATTGTAGGATGTCTAGGGTGACGGATTCATCCATTTAAGGACAAAACCTATGCGTAGAGTAAGGAAGCCTTAAGTCAAATCGGCCCTGAGTAGTGTTTATGATAGACGACCTTCATTCGAAGTACTGAATGAGAATACTTTGGCCAAAGTAGTGAAATGTACAACTTTCACATAGATGTGAGTTAGTTGAGACTATACTGTCAATTCATTGTGATCCTTATACTAGTTCAAGATTGTGAAATAGCAAGGTTCTACTTGTGTAGGACATAGCACTATGCTCAATTGGAAATCGTTAAAGGATACCCTACCAATCTCTTCTTCGAAGGGAGGGCCATCTATCGAATGATAGGTGTGTGGGGGACCACATTATAAGTCCGTGGTTGGCAGAAAAGCGCCCGAGTGATGTTTCTCCTCCACAGCAAGTGGCCAATGTACCAAGATTTGAAAGGACGGACTCCTGGACCTTCTTACTTCTATTTGTTCAAAAGCTCTCGAGCTATGTATGTAATTGTATTATTTTTGTACTCTGATTTATATTTGCAATGAAAATGGAATTCATATGGAAATATGTGGTAACTTGTATACATTTATCAATGAAGAAAGGAAAAATTTTATTGTATTTCCCTTTGTTACTTGTTATTTTTATATGTTTGGAGCAAAATTGGAAAATTTTAATTTACACAAGGGATAGGTTGTTACATGAAAAACATCTTCTACACCTAAAGGCAATTTTTTCGTAGTCTATTGGTTGACGCCATCGTCTATTGCCAACTTTCAGAAAAATATCTGCCGAAAGCCCTTTTGTGACATCCATTTCAACACAAAAACAAACAAATGTTGAATTTTCATAATTGATTGTTTCCTTTGAAATACTGTGATACTTTCCCAACCCATTGCCAATCGCCTTCAAACAATCAATTTCTCAAAACTGTAAAGGAAGGTAAGGTAAACGAACCCATAGAAAAGCAGAAGAAAATGTCTTTGTACGAGGATCTAATAAAGGTTACCAAGGTTTCATACATAAGAAATCCCCTTCGTAGAACCAAGGCCCAGTATTAAGAATCATTTCTTTATCTTCTATTGAATCAAATTCTAGTATAAAATATCCTTTCGCACAAGGATAGATACTAATTTCTTCTTCCAAATAGTCTTTCCAATACATGCTTATCCATGAATGAAGATCACTTAGTTTTGGCCATACCTTAGTGAATCTGCAAATAAGAGCATGGGCTCGTAAATAGACCTCTCTATCACCAGCGGCACTATCCAGACATTTCTGGTGCATGCAAAGAGAGGCAGACTGAGAATATAGGGTTTTGATTTACCCTGCCGCAAGAGGACGGAAGAGAAGTTGAACCGGCCTCCATACACCCAAAATCCAACGCGGACTTATGGTTTGGCCGAGATACCTTTGCGCCAAAGGGTATTGTAACGTTTTCCCTTTGCTTGCAACCTTCAGAAAACTTTGCAGAGTGCAACAAAGGGAAGGAAGACATTTTGTTTGAGAAAGCCCTCGCTTCAATCTAACGAAGGGAAAAAGCCTCATCAAAATTACCATCGATGCACACCTTACCCTAAACGCCTTCTTGCTTCGCAGGAAAGGAAGAATGTGGATTAATTTTTGAAGCAGGAAGACCAACGCCAATCACTAGGGAAGACACGAAAGATTGAGCAGTTCGTGCCATCGAAATTCCAATCCTTGTGACTCGCGGTGCATCCAAACCTGGTAGAAAAACCTTAGCATCTTCACGGCGCACTAATTCTAAAGCAGAATGGAGGGAAGGCGGATGAGTTTCGAAAGAAAAAAACCAATTGTTCTTCGCAGGGTTAGCCAGAGCAGTTGCTGAGCGTGCCATCCCGGTTATATGGTTGTTATAAAAAAAATATAATAATTATTAACTATTAATTATAATAATTTTATATATGTATTTAATAGTTTTGTTAAAGATTATAATATATAATAATAATAAGTAGTATAATTATATTATTTATAATTTATTTTTTATTATATAAAAATTTGAAATATACATTATATATTAATTATGCTAATATATACTTAACTATTAATGTTAAAACCTAAATGTGCTCATTTGTATTATATAAAAAATATAATAATTATTAACAATTAATTAAATAATTTTATATATGTATTTAATAGTTTTATTAAAGAATATAATTATATTATTTATAACTTATATTTTATTATATAAAATATAAATTATATATTAATTATGCTAATATATAATGTTAAAACGTAAATGTGCTCATTATTAGGATCTTGGCCGTAATTTTCATTTTAATAAACATACTCTAAAACCCTCGTCGAAACCTTACTTTCAAGTTGTAGCTCACCAAATTGGAGATGTGAAAGGTCAATACCAGTGATGAAGAGTTTGGAGGAGCAAAAACCAATAGCGGCGGGGAAAGCAGGTGAAAAAAGCCAAAAAAACAAATGAAATCGCTATAAATGCGGAAAAAACTGTAGAAAACGTGAAAAAAACACGTGAAAACCTTGAAATATCTACACAAAAAATGAGGGCAAAAAGCGGCGATCAAAACTACTATAGCATTTGGCGAGTAAAGGCAAAAAATAATCGTTTTGCTTAGAATCTTGTGATTAATCACCCACTTGGAGATTAATCGACGATTATGTAAACTATGGTTTAATGTGGGACCACCTTGAAACCAAGTATTTGCAATCAACTTTTGCCTTCTTCTCTCTTTAAGAGTTTAAAGTTTGACTTTGAAGTATGAAATACATTATAAATATTCACTATATTGCATATGATAGAATATATTAAAATTAGGTTTTGTCATTGAAATGGTGGAATTTGTTGGCAACAAAGCCAAAAACATACAATGGACGCTAATGCACATTTTGAGCCAATGAAGCAGTATATCCACTTGTGAGCATTCATGGAGTGTGTTTGAACATACACTCCAAGAAACACAATTGTTTGACTAAGCAACAAATGACTAATTTGCTATGTTCCACAGTGTTTCGAGGACGGGGACGGGGGGACGGCAGGGGACACGTTTCCGAGATGTTTCCTAGGGGGCCATTCACAACTAAATTTGTAAGTATATACAGTTGCAATATGAATTTGAAATCTGAATAGCATCCTCATGATTGTCTATGTCATCTCTATCATAGTGCATATTTTAGTAACTACACCCAGCTCAATGGAAAAAACCAACGCAAGGAATATATGAGAGCCCCATGACTTCTGAAACAATTGTGAACAACAATGTGAATGGCTATAGAACTTTCAATGAAATCGCCCAGATTAGTAAGGTGCAGTATTATCTTTCATTTTTCAATTTGTTTTAACTTCTTTTGGCATTTTTGGGTTTATATTAGGGTTGGGAGTCATTGTGGGCCGCCCGCGTCCCTAAACAACAAAAAGAATTTTTTTTTAAAATGAGTTTTTAATGTTTTTTTTTATGTTGAAAGTTCCTTGTTCATGGGGAATGGCTAGCCGTCCCCAGTACAACGAGGGATGTTTCCTACGTACCCCAGCCGTACCGAGGACGGGGAGACGTCGCCAAACGAGCAAGGACATTTCCTATCGTTTCCTGCTCTCTGATCTATTTCAAGGATGGCAAGGGGATGTCCCTTTTGCGTCCCCCCGTCCCAAGGACGGCTAGGGATGGGGACAGTGCATTTTGGGACAGGGGACGCATCCCCGTGTAGCACAGCTAATTTGGTGTCTTTTTACCACAACCTCCACTTCGACTCAAGATATTTTGAGATTATAAAATCTTGTAATTCTAATCCTAAATTCCAACTATTGTTATGCTAAAATTTGCGATTCTAATACTTACTCCATATACATCACAAAATTATGCATACAATTTGATTATATAAGGGGGCATCGAGAATGATAAACCAAATGACCTTGACAACATTAATCCAATTTAAGAATGAATCACAAATGATAAGGGACTGCTTTTTTGTGATAAAAACCTAGCTATCTTGAAGGAGGTACATGATTAATATCAATCAAACTGTGAGCATGAACCCTAGTGCATAACATCACAATCTGCTTTCCCTAGTGGATCATATCAGTTAGCAACTTAGCATAATAGGTTCCTTCCCTATTTAATTACTTTGGAGGTTGACTATGTATTTGTAATTTGTGATCAATTTCTACATCCAAACTTCTAAGTCCAACTATGTAGTAATGTACTATGCAGTGTAATCAGCAACACGACAGCCTCATTTAATGATCAAAATCCATAATTCATGGTGCACGCTCTCAGTTTGTTTTGTTTTGTCTCTATGCAAGTTATTTGGCATAAAATAAATCTAAAACAGCAGTTTTTTCTCTTTCATTTTTTGGATTTTTCAGCATTTTTTAATTTCCCAAGTTTTTTCTAATCAATTTAAGAACTCTTTCTTTTGGTTTTCCAAGTTATTCCAAAGAAGATTTTTGTTTTTTTTTAATTATGGATTAAAGAATGAGTATATTATAAAGCTTTTAGGATTAGATTTCTAGGTGACAGTAAAAGTCTGGCCAACCATAGGTAATCAAAGAAGTAAGGCAGACAACCCCTAGCTTCTTCTCATTCGTATTTCTCTGTAGACAATTCAAACATCTAGTCCTATATCATCAAAGAGATCAAATATAATGCATAAAGCTTACCCATCCTCTGCAAAATTCTCAACATCATATCTTCCAGAGCAGTTTTCAGATAGACTAATCGAAGGTCTACCACCAGCAACATAAAGTGGATCTCCTGCATAGATAACAATTGGAAACCAGAAGCAACTTAGTTTCAACAATCTGAAAGCCATATCAAACAAATACGAATATAATTGCTTCTCTTGAGTAACATTTATGAAATAAATCATGTCTAGATGGAGAGACTATTAAGTCATAGTTTCATGGAGATATTCTAATGATCTTTGGTTAAATTATGATGGTCAACATCAATATCAACAGATAACATCTAGATTCCCATCCTACTAAGGATGCCTTTGCAAGTTTGTGATTTCAATGGCTACGTTCAGAAAAAACAAATACTAATTAGTTTTCAACTTTGTGTCAGTTTTTATCATTGATTATCATGATGTTTGCTTCCTGATATGACCAACAAAGATATAAGGGAAGAAAACAAATTAACCGCACAAAGGCTTACCTCCAACAGCATGAAGTTACGATGTAAGAGATTTTCACCTTTTGCCTTGGAGCACCAGCACTTTTAATTAAACTGCCAGGAGATCCTTTCATAGATGCACATCTTCCATGTATTCAATAAATCTGCAATAATTTATGGTTTAGAGGTCTGGACCCTAGTTTACGGTCATTTTTCTGCACTTGTACTAAGAGGGTCCAGATTATCATGCTACAGCACATGATGCATTACACTTCCTCAGTAGCTTGTCCAAGCTGATTTTGCTATCAAAATCCTTCAAGCATGTTTTTTTACATTAATAGATTCAGATCCTTGGGTAATTCAATCTCAAGTCCATATTCGCACTTTGTTCATCAGATATATTTGCTTCCTATGGCTCTTACTGGGTATCAACATTGTTGGTATTACAAAAGCAAATTGCTCCTTCAATCAATCATATCTCTTTTCATTGACTTATTCTATTCAGATACTCCTTGGATGCCCCTTGTTTTATTCTCTTAAAAGAGATAAGTGAGAGATTTTATAGAGGATATTATACATGCAGGAGCATTTCTTATAGATTATGGATGGCAGCGTCTTTTGGCCTTACTTTCTATATATCATTTATCCCATGGCTTAGAGATCTCCACCCCCCTCATCCTATAATAGACACTGGAGAAGATACAATTTTAGGGGCACGCCCTTATAGGACACCCTTATAACTGCAAGGATGACTCCACCTACCCCCTATTAATGTTTTGGTAGCGGCAGGAGGTATCTTCTAGCAGCAGAAGTATCTTCCTTAAATAAATTGTTGTGTCAGCTGGGCGACCTCATAAATTGTCTTATTCAGAATGGTCAACATGCAAGAGAATCTGTGTAACTGACATGCAAGAGAATCTGCGTACTGACATGCAAGAGAATCTTTGTCTCCTTTAAATAGACGCATGAACTGTATTTGTAACTCCTCCTTATATAAGCAAATGAAACGCCACCTAGTGTGTCCTCTTGTGTGTGCATGTGTAACTGTCATTTGCCTATATTTAGGAGGAGATGTTGGCTTGTTTGGTGACTTATTTTGCCTATAAAATCAAGCCACCTCTTCAAGAAGTTCGATTTTTTGCAGCAGGTTATTATCCTTTGAAGAGCAGATTGATATCAAGGAGAAATCAGAGGTTTTCTGTATATTGGCATCTAGGAGAGGTGCTGAGAATTGTAAGCTGATTCATTGGCATCTAGGAGAGGTGCTAAGACTTGTAAGCTGATTTCTTTCAATATACAAGAGATATATTTGTGGCTGGGTTTTTCTCCCTCAAAAGGAGGGTTTTCCCAGGATATATGTTGTGTTATATTGTTCATGTCTTCATGTGTTTGTGTTGCATTTTTTTTGTTTTCTGTTAGCTCTTATTTTTGGTTCATAATTTAACATGGTATCAGAGCAGGTCTATGAAAAGATCCAATCAGATTTGGTCTAACAGGAACACAGTCTTTTGTGGCACAGTGGAGTTTTGAAGGCTTTTTGAGTTTGTAAATCTTGGACATGATTAGAAGGCATGGGAAAAGCTGTTGAGTCTGTGTGCAAGTGCCATGGAAAGAAAGTGATGGAGTCAATGCTATTTTGTGTTGACTTATCTTCTGCAGTGCGGGTGAATGTCCTGTTGCTGTTCAAAGGGGTCTTGTTACGTGGGAGTCATGTTTTGTTAAAACTGATATGAGAATGTTATATATTTATTGACACCTCTTTAGGCATGGGCAGTATGGAAGTGTGAGTAACTTCTGGGCTAGTTTCACTTGATGTGAAGCCGTGACTTTCTAGATTCTATTCTATTGCTTGTTTTGAGTTCTGGATGTGCATAAATTCTCTGAGCTAACGAGGGTGTTATATATAATCTATTTTGTTGCCATCCACGTTATGTGAAGCCCTTTGGAATTCATGGGTGTATGTCTTTTCTAAAGAAGTCTCAAGGAGTGCCTCTTGAAGGCTAGCATTAATTGGCTGATGTATCTTTTTCTGTAGAAGACTAAAATTTATTCAGAACTCTGATTAAGTGTGTTGTGTATAAGGAGTTTCTTGGAGCTGCAATCTCTGTTTACAAGCTTGGGAAGCGAACGGCCATGTTTATGGAAGGAAGTCGTGATGATTTTTTTACTCTTTTAATTACTTAAACTCTTTCATTGCATGAGTTTGGGTGCATTGATTCATAATGTGATCTCAAGATTCAAATGGAGTCTTCAATCTTTGATAAAAGGTCATTTCATATTCCCACTTTGCATGAGGGTGAGATCGAGTGAAGGTGACGAAGATGAGACACAGCTACAGGTCTAGCTCATTGGTGTACCAACATAAAGAGATAAGTATCTTATACTTGGACCTTGAATGAATTATTTATGTAGTTATTAATTCATGCTACATCATTGGGATAATGAATCTTGTATGCTTCTAGCATTGATATTTCTTTGGGATAGTTTAAACTATTAGTAATCTCTCTCTAAATGCTTCCAGGACGGATTGAGGAGCAAGAGGGTGATGAGAGATTTCCTAGAGAAGAAGAGCTTGAGGCATCTTGTAAGGAACTCATGCCAACTGGAGAAATGATCAAGCATGGAGTCATAGCTTGCAGCCATGGGACTGAGTTGGTGGTTGAAGACATCTCTCGAAGAGGAGGAACCTATTCAGGTTATCTTTGAGATCAATTTCTTCGAAGACGAGTAATTTACATTCAGAGGGAGTCTGACAATTCTTCAGAGGCAACCTTATACGAGGAGGTCTGAAGGTTGATGCTAGAACTTGAAGCTTCAGAGGGAGTCACATCATCATGAAGATATGTGTTAATGCATTTCTCTCTATGAGAGAGATTTGAGGTGCAAGCCCTTGTTAACGCATCTTTCTCTGTGAGAGAAATTTGAGGTGTAAGTCCTTGTTAACGCATTTTTCTCTGTGAGAGAAATTTGAGGTGTAAGCCCTTGTTAATGCATCTTTCTCTGCGAGAGAAGTTTGAGGTGTAAGCCCTTGTTAATGCATCTTTCCCTATGAGAGAAATTTGAGGTGTAAGCCCTTGTTATTGCATTTCTCTCTGTGAGAGAGATTTGAGGTGCAAGCCCTTGTTATTGCATCTTTCTCTGCGAGAGAAATTTGAGGTGTAAACCCTTGTTAATGCATTTCTCTCTATGAGAGAGATTTGAGGTGCAAGCCCTTGTTATTGCATCTTTCTCTGCGAGAGAGATGTGAGGTGCAAGCCCTTGTTATTGCATCTTTCTCTGCGAGAGAAATTTGAGGTGTAAGCCCTTGTTAGTGCATCTTTCTTTGCAAGAGAAATTTGAGGTGAAAGCCCTTGTTCCATTCTCTTGGAATAGCCATGGTGGACGTCATGATGAGATGACAACATCACGTTGAGTGATTCCGTGATGGACACGTGTGCACATATGCTTTGATGACATGGATATTTGAAAAGATACCTCCCTAGCTAAGAGGGAGTGTTAATGTTTTGGTAGTGGCAGGAGGTATCTTCCTTAAATAAATTGTTGTGTCAGTTGGGTGACCTCATAAATTGTCTTATTCAGAATGGTCAACATGCAAGAGAATCTGTGTAACTGACATGCAAGAGAATTTGCGTACTGACATGCAAGAGAATCTTTGTCTCCTTTAAATAGACGCATGAATTGTATTTGTAACTCCTCCTTATATAAGCAAATGAAACGCCACCTAGTGTGTCCTCTTGTGTGTGCATGTGTAACTGTCATTTGCCTATATTTAGGAGGAGATGTTGGCTTGTTTGGTGACTTATTTTGCCTATAAAATCAAGTCACCTCTTCAAGAAGAAGTTCGATTTTTTGCAGCAGGTTATTATCCTTTGAAGAGCAGATTGATATCAAGGAGAAATCAGAGGTTTTTTGTATATTGGCATCTAGGAGAGGTGCTGAGAATTGTAAGCTGATTCATTGGCATCTAGGAGAGGTGCTAAGACTTGTAAGCTGATTTCTTTCAATATACAATAGACATATTTGTGGCTAGGTTTTTCTCCCTCAGAAGGAGGGTTTTCCCAGGATATATGTTGTGTTATATTGTTCATGTCTTTGTGTGTTTGTATTGCATTTTTTTTGTTTTCTGTTAGCTCTTATTTCTGGTTCATAATTTAACACCCCCCGCCCCCCAATCTTGTCATAGACACTGGAGGAATTAACTACACTACCTACAAGGATAACTACATTCTATCATAGAATTTGGAGGAATTAACCAGCTCTAGGTGTATACCACTTGGGATTAAGAGCATAGGAAGCCATATGAAAAGGGTTGTTCAATGTGTTCCACCTCTTTCTAACAATCCAGGATCCTTGTCACAAATTGCTTGCTTCATTTAATCAAGCATACTATTATAAATCTAATAAATCTCTCCAAGGCTAGGAGAGTCTGTATCTGCATACTTGATTACTCGCAGAATAGATGATACGGTAGAGCAAATATATTTGCAAGCAACATTTAAAAATCATTACATTAACACTATTAATAATGTAAACCAAAATTTAAAAATAAAAACGAAGTAGAAACTCAAACATATTAATTTAAATTATTAAATAAAATTTTCTTACCTAATATTGATTCACCAAGTGTCATTAAGCACCTTTTCTCTCACCTTCTTCCCTTCTATATTGATTGAGTCCATTTTTTCCACTCTCCACAAATCACCATGGATTGTAGAGCATCCTACACCCCCAACATCCTCTCTAGCAAACTAAAATATCTAGCCTATCTAGTCTCAACTGGTTTGAGGAATTCTTTCTTTGAATAAGATCATAATAGTGCAAGTGAAGTGTGATGGTTACATACAAACATTTGTATGTCTCTATCTTTAGCCACTACTATCATCATCCAATATGTTTTATCAATGTCTTTCAAAGCATGTACATAGCATGGAGTCTAAAAAATATGTTTGTAAGCACTCTCAACCATCAAACCAACTAACTTGCAAACACAAGTTGAATTTGTCACAATTTACACAACCTAAAATCCTCTATGGCCTCCTTCAGAATGGAAAACTATTAATCAACATTCAAACGTTTCCTAGAGCAATCAATAGCTCTAAGAAAGTATGAACCACTAGGACATATAACAATAATATTAATGAGTGGTTGATGTCAAATATCAATCAACACATACATGACAATGGATCAAGCAATCCTTATCCATGTTAGTCTTATCTCCTCAAATATTTTTACCTTTGAATATTGTTTGTCAAGGATGGAGGTACACAATATATGTTCTCTAGGAGGAAACATATGAGGGTCCAACTTCCATTGTGTCTCTCGACATACCTTTGAAATAAAGAGATCTTGCTAAATGAAATGGGATGGCATGCACATAAAAAAATTTAGCCATCGAATCATCAACTTGCTCAAGTTTTTGCAAATTCATTAACCCTATCACTATATTCTTCTCACCTACAGTAGAAGTGACCTTCCTCTTCCCTCGATCACAACTCTCTCCAACTGATACATTGGAATAGTCACCAATATATTGCAATGTTTTAGATGAAAGTTTCTTACTCTTAGTACTACTAGTAAGTTTTTCCTCACTCTCCCCAACCAATCTTACCCTAACTATAACTCCATCTCCACACTCACCCAATAAATGGTGTATAACCCTATTGTAAATCCCATGATAATTAGTTTTGCAAATGTGGTATAACCAATGCTTGCTGCCACTTGTATTTTTACCCTTATTAAAGGGTAAATTGGTGGCAAATTAAAGCAAGGGTTTTTTGGTGTTTGAAAAGGCCTTATACAAATTTTTTGAAGAGAGGATGGAGGGCATGCAAAACTGTCTTGTGGAGTTTCAATAGAACCTGTGTTCTGATTTTCACAATGAGAAAGAAAGTCTATTATGTCTACTCCAACTTCTTCACTGCCCTCATTCATATTGTCATCACTACTGCTAGTGCTCATTTTGTGGTGCTTTTGTGTGACAACAGACCAAAACCAAAGCCTTTTAAGACTAATTGCAAACCCTTTCTAAAAATCTAAAATTAAAAAAATTAAAAAGGTCAAAATGACATACCTTGATGCAATGGTTGCAACTAAAATAGTTGATATCTTCTTTCAATCTTTCAATTCTAAGTTTCTAACTTGTTTCTAATCACTAATAAGCTATCTTGAGGCTACCAAGGCCACTGTTGTATATATTCTTCCTGATTGTTTAGGTCCTAATCATGGCTTCATTCGTTTTGAGCTTTACAATATATAAAGTCTTTTCACCTCAACATTGTGTTTAAATATACATCATGAGTGACTGTAAGATCAATAGTCTATACAAGTTATAAATGAGAGTATTACAGTCTTTAGTTTTGGGCATTTGTCAACATACTAGTATCAAAATAATATTTCAACCTATTAGAGCATGGCAATGAGGCCCTATGTCTATAGAACTAAGGATTATTCATTGTAAACCTATGTTACATAGGGTGGCATCCCCACCCCTCAAACCCACATCCCTATAAGTGTGAAAAACAATACTGTTGATCAATGGTCTCTAGCAGTAATTGCACAACCTCTAGTGCATAGTCCATGGAAATAAAATTATATAACAAAATCTCTTTTGAATTTTTCAGGTTTTCTTTTGCATATTAGGGAAAATAAGGGGCGTGGGAAGGTTTGTGGGACCCCACAATCCTTTAAAACCCAATAAATATTTGCCACATGTCTTCTCCCTTTTTTAAAAATGTTGAATTAGTTGTGTTTTCCATAGGGGATACTTGGTCATTCCTGGGAAATTGAGGGGCATCTAAGATGTCCCCGGCTGCCTTGAGGACAACCAATATAGGCCTTGACTTCAAGGACACTTCTAGGATGTTTCCTCAATTTCAAAGTTTTCTTTCGAGGGGGGGACAGGGGGGGTGGAGGTGTGGTGGCTAGGGAACATCCCCTAACATCCTATGGTCCCCGAAACACCTCAAGGGAGAAGAATGGATGACTGAGAGGTGGGGATGCATTCCTATGTAACATAGCAAAAATCCAAACACACCCTATCTACTTCATAGGGCACCTCCTTGTTCCACCTTGTACCTTACAATGAATGTTGTGCTCTAGGAACGTTTCTAAATACAAAAGAACCCTATGAGTGGCCTATGCTCGAACCAAATGAGGTGGATGTTTCTCGTATGCATAGACTATCCCTAGAGCCCATAATATGTCATATTTACCTCCAATTCTATTAGCAAGTCAAGATTAATGGCTACTTCTATGGGCGCTTGTGTCCCCACCCTCTCTAATTTCTTCTCACACAACAAGGCAAGGAGCACATCTATCATTTTTCCTTTTCCATGGTTTTTCCGCATGGCTTGGTGTCGCAGCATAGAATGCATGCAATATGGTACTTGAGGTGATTGATGTGTCCATTAATCTTCTTTTCATAGAAGATACAAATTAAACTCCAATGTTGTGGTCCAAGCGTGGCATATTTCCAAGCAGCATCATGGCTTCCAAGGGGATGACTTCCACTTCCAAAGGATGGGCATGATGCAGAACTAGGTGCCATTCTATGCAAACATGCAACATGTTTAATACAAGAAAAAAAAATTGAACACAAAAAGTAAAATAAGATTCACATCAAATGCATTTCAAACATAATATGGTAGTTGAATAGCAATACCAATAGTTAATTTAACCAAAATAACAATTTTTAACCTTAAAAGTGTAAATCCTATGTTAAGTAAATTAAAAATAAAACTAGGAATTTCATTCACAAAAACTAGAGTAAATCAGCAATAAAAATTATGTAAATTGAATTTGATGCTTGTACAATTGTAAATCATGTTTATAAACCTTATATATGATTTTTTTGCGAAACAAAAAACTAGCCTAGAAACCCAAAATTCAACAAATATGCTATAAACTCACTCCAATTCACTCAAGGCTGCTCAAATGTTGTGCGAGCTTTAGGTATGCGCATGTAGGGCTTAATAGGCAAGAAAAGGCTGTATTTCAGCATCAACTCTACATTTGAAATGTGTTTCAATGTATAGTACATGTTTGGCAAGTTTTAGCATTGGACTCGCCAAGTATTCACAAGTCCCATGCTAAAACTCGCTAAATACTCTACCTTCACATGTTGCAATTTAATCCTATGAAAACTCAACCAACAAAAAATCCAACGAGAACTCAATAACTCACCAAGTACTTGACAAGTTTTCTCACTGTGGTTTGAACATCCATGTTTGCAGCTATTTTGATTTTCTGGACTGAAATGAAATTTTGTTTGTTTGAAACAAATGAATGGAAATAGCTCACATTGGCATTTCCATTTTTTTTTCATGTCTCACAAGATTGTTGTGTCTAGTAGCGTTTGTTTGATGTATAGCAGTCATCTCTCCAATTAAGCATTGTTCACGGGAAACCATTTCTTCTATGAAACCAACTTCTCTATTTTTTCTCTAGAAAGTAGCACGCTGATTTGCATCTTTTTTCAGATTGGGTTAAAATATTGCTTAAAAAGCATGACAACTTGGCACCTTCATTCTACATTTCAAATGGTTCAACGTGCCCATAAATCTTTACATATCATGCCATTTTATGTGCTTCCTCCCACCATCTCTCCACATTAGAAACAAACTTTGGGCTTGTATGCCACATATTCTCAAACCTGAACTAGGGTTCACCCATAGCCCTTGCTGCGTTTCCTAGTAATATAGTCAAGTGGTCATAAAGAGTTGTGTCACTAAGTCTTGATGAAATATACCGAACCAATTTTTTTCAATTTTTCAATTACAATGAGCGGAGCAATACACAATCGTTAGGGTTAGCACTTAAACCAAACGATGCGGAATTCAACTCTAACCAAGAATGTACACCAGGATCCCGAGTTGGGCAAGGTGTGAACATATGGTCAAAGGATCTCAATGCAATGCTGATAAAGAAACTCTAACCAAGAATGCGCCGGATGACGACAAACATATGGTCAGAGGGTCTTAATGCAATGCTGATACAAAGAACTCTAACCAAGAATGCGTCGAAGAACGACGAGCATGTGGTCAGAGGATCCCTACCAACTATTATGCCGAAGTAACTCGACGTCAAGAATGTGCTTTCCAACCCGAGATGGAATGGGAGCTACCATATGACGGAGATGCTAAGTATTACAATGCAATTAAGGAAAATAAGTGAGAATGCTGACAGTACTACTCTTCAGCTTACAACATGATAGAAAATTTCTTGCTACGAACATGAATCAAGAGTTAAATAGTGCTGCAACAATATATTGAATCTCCTTTGTTGGATAAGGAAGCTTAGATCAGAAAACTCCACTCTAGAGACCAAGTTGACAATCTCATTTTCACAGTCCTGTTTTCAAACGCATAAACAGCAGTCCTAAAACTCACTATTTTGCTCACAACTCACTCCAAACTCACTCAAAATCCCTGAGACAAAGTGCATATTGATCCTAGGATGATGGCGCCCAAGATTGAATCACAAAAACTAACCAAAAGACCTCATATAATTTATGCACGAATTTCAAGGCAGTCCCAAATGGTACGGCCCTCAAGGAAAGGCAATTTGCCTTTAAAAATTCAAGACTTCATCAAAAAATCTGTAAGTTAGAGGAAAGGGTCACCCCTCATAGACAAAGAGATAAATGCAATACCCAGAATGATTCTTTTTGTATTTTTTGACTTATGAATAAAAACAACAATCAGCTATAAGGAAGAGACAATTCCAGAATTTCACTAATATGCATAAAACTGAACTACAAAGCCACACAACTACTACAATGCAGAAATCTCGCTACAAACCACTCAAACTACAACTACCTCATCACTAGTCGCTATCTCTCAAGCAAGAAGCAATGCCAAGCTAGGAGGCATACATTCCTCGAAGCAATCCCAATACCATTCCGACAGCATAACATTCCTGTAGACAAAAGATGCCCAAATGAAGACCCAAGACTTCCTTTTATAATTTTGTGAAGACCCCTCCAGAAGCTTCTAGAAACCCTAATTCTTTTCCCTCCAAGAAATGGTGTCACTTTTCTTCAAGGCTTCATTTTTGACTATTTAATAAAATTCATCTCTCCAAGATAGGCGTCCAACTTAAAGCTTCAATTTTGACCTTAATAAATATAAAATTACCTCAATGAGGCGCCACCCCTTAAAGACCACCTTTTTAACACAACATTAAGTTATGAGACTAGGCCAAGGGGGTATTATAACATTAAAATATAACATTGTTTAAATGAAATGAACTTATCTCTCAAAAATGCATCCCAAGGCCAAAATTGAACAAACCAACTGAGTCGACTAAAGAGGAAAGCCAACTGTGCTTAGAACGACAGGACCACTGCCAGAAATAGAATTTACTAAAAATAGTAAATTCCTGAAGGTGCTCAGAATGCCAAGAAAAACACGCCACTGCGAAGCTCTCTGAAAACCTAGAAAGAATCCGCCATTCAATCATCAATTCACGAGCAATAGCAACCTCCAAAACACGAAACCCTAATTTCACCTTCCGAGTAGCCTACGGGTCTCCGGAATAGGCCAACGGTCAACTGAAAAGATCATGCTCGAGAAGGGGACATTACACTTGATCATATTAATTTATTGGATGTCCATCACTAATCAAAAATGATAATTCCATCCAACTTTTTTACAACTTATTTCCTTTCATTTTTTTGGTCCATGTGACCAGCTGATCTAAAAAGGATCTAGAAGAACTAAGGAACAATAATTGATTTAGTTTTTCAAAAGTTAGAAATGTTCAAGCGCCTGCAGTTTTTGTGATAGACAAAATTGCCACCTGTCACAATAAGAAAAAACATCAAATACACGGTGAATGTTCCGTCTACCATGGTGAATGATTGCCCACCATAGTGAATTCCAGAACACTACAGGTGTAAAATCCCCACTTGGAATGGAGCAATATTTTTGCAAATTTTCAGTTTGACACATGTACCATTTTGTCAAACAAATTGCAAGGCAATCACATTTAAGGTTAGAGGGACACTACAAGGGCAGCAAATCATAGCGCTTATTGACACAGGTGGCACTCATAACTTCATTGATGAGGGCTTTGTGAATAGAAGAAGGTTGCAAACAGGAGAGCATGATGGGTTTAAGGTCATGGTGGCTAATGGGTACAAACTTTCTTGTACCCGTAAGATCTCTAACTTGAGCCTACAATTGGGGGAATATGAGATGAAGGATGAATTCTATGTGGTTAACATTGGGGATACTAATATGGTTTTGGGATTGCATTGAATGAAATCCCTTGTAGAGTTCTCTTTTAATTTGCAGAAGATGGAAATGAAATTCAAGGCAAATGGGAAGAAAATAGTGCTTAGAGGAATATCTGACGGGGCTCCTAGAGTTGTATCCTTTAAGAGGATGGAGTGGTTAATCAGACATGAGCAGGTTGAGTGGGCAGTTGAGTGCCTTATCATGCCTACAGTTGCAAAAATGCAGAAAAACAATTACCGCCAGGACATCCAAAAGCTGATATCTGAGCATAGCGTGGTATTTGAGAATATCCCTCATGGAGTGCCACCAGAGAGAGGAATAGAGCATGTAATAGAGCTGGAGGAGGGTGCCAAGCCAATGATTGCTACGCCTTACAAACATTTTAAGAGACATAAGATGAGATTGGGAAAGCAATTAAAGAGATACTAGAGATGGGACACATTAGACCCAGCAAAAGTCCACTCGCATCAACAATGATATTAATGAAAAAAAAGATGGAACAATGCGGATGTGTATTGATTATAAGAAAATGAATAAACAAACAATAAAGAATAGGTATACTATTTCGCAAACAGATGAGTTGATTGATGGTTTGCATGGGGCTTGTTACTTTTCCAAAATAGATTTGAGGTCAAGATATAACCAGATGAGAATGAGGAAAGAGGATATAGAGAAGACAGCTTTCATATGCCACTTTGGGCACTTTGAATTTTTAGTGATGCCTTTCAGGTTGACAAACACACCAACCACCTTCCAGAGTTGTATGAATCAGGTGTTCAGGAAATAGTTGAGAAAATTTCTTTTAATATTCTTTGATGACATCTTAATATTCAATAAAACTTGAGAGGAGCATATGAGGCATCTCGAGTTAGTCTTGAGCATATTGGAGAGTGAGTCCTACGCCAAGGAGTCCAAATCCAATTTCAGCATGACAGAGCTTCTCTATCTTGGGCACATTATTAGTGTTGAGGGAGTGAGAGTTGATCCTAAGAAGATCAAGGCTATTGTTGACTGGCCTACTCCTACGAATCTCACTCAGCTTAAGGGATTCTTTGGTCTATGCAGGTTTTATTGAAGGTTTGTTAGGGGCTTTTCATAGACTACAACTCCACTTACAGATTTGACAAAGAAGGGAGCTTTTGAATGGTCTAATTCAACATAGAAGTGTTTTGAGCACTACAAGCAGTTGATGTCTTCATATATGGTGATGGCAATACCAGATTTCTCCAAACCTTTTGCGTTGGAGTGTGATGCTTCGAGAGAGGGCATTGGAGCAGTATTGATGTAGGAGAAGCACCCAGTAGCATTTGAGAGCAGGAAATTGAGAGGTGTGGAGAGGATTTTATCTATGATAGAGAGATGTTGGCTATCATGCATGCCATAGTTTACATACTTGGACTCAAAGAGTACTAGGCAAGCCCAAAAATTTTGACTTGGCAAAAACTCAGCAAATACTCGAAAACTTTAAAAGTAGTAAAATTTCTTATAAAAACACTTTATTTGCAAAATTTAGTTACAACATACCTATACACACTGCATTGTGCACACATACATATCTATACACAAACACAGATGCCAAGTTTGCATGCATATATGCACACACACATATCTATACACATACAATCACACAGTTTCTTGTTTCACTTATCAGTGTATCATGATATCATATTATCATGATTCATGTATGCATATCAATATTAAGTTTAACTGTTTAACTATTAACTATGCATATTAGTAGTATGGTAATACCACTAAAATCTATGTATAACTATATACAAACTTAAACTATCCATTATGGTAATATTCATTAAACTGTATAATGTTTAAAAATTTACACATTATCAATATACACAAACCTGTCAACTGTGTATGATAATGTGTAATATCAGTCGACAGGTTTGTGTATATTGATAATGTGTTACCAGTAACACAGCAGCGTAAACAATAAAAGTAGTCCAAATCACGCCAAAAAACTAGTCCAAATCACATCAAAGGATGCAGTGGTTGTAAGGCCCACTAAACGAGGGTTTTATAAGCACCAAGTCACGTCATACACACATCCAAAATGTACCAAAATGCGTCGAAATTATGTGAAAACAAGCGCATGAAAAGCGTGTTTCATCTATTCCAAGCTTTTCCACGAGTACTCTGAGGGTTTTCCGCGAGTTTTCTGAGAAATAAAAAAACGATTTTTTTTGCATCCTAAGCCAAGAGTAAAAGCAGAAAGTACTCGCCCAAGAAAAAAATGGGAGAGTACTTGGCCACTCAGGGATTAATCACAGAGTATGTAATCTATGATGCATGCATTAAACAAATTTAGACCATGCCTAGTAGTGGGCAGATTTATCATCAAAATGGACCATAATAGCATCAAGTACTTCATCAACAAGAAGGATCTTAACGATAGGCAGCAAAAGTGGGTTAGTAGACTACATGCATATGATTTTGACATTGTATATGTCAAGGGGAAGAAGCATGTACTTGCTGATGTGAAATATTCGAGCCAATTTTTTAGTTTTCAATTAGCAGTTACAACATTACAAGCAAATTGCAGTTAAGGTTAGAAGATAAACCCAGCGTCACGGTAACTCTAACGATTATGGCACGATGATGGTGAGCATTGGTGAGGGTCTTCTACTCTAAATCTGAAAGGGAACTCAACGTCAAGTATGTGCTACCCAATCCAATGCGGAGTGAGGGGCGACCATATGACAGAGTGATTACAATAACAATGCTTGAAAGAGAAATGCTGAAAGCTGAAAACACTCAACACCCAGAATGTGCTTGCTAACCCAGAATGGGAGAGTAGCTACCATAGGGCGGAGCTATAACTATTACAAACTAATACTGATAGTAAGAATGAGTTTACAATTCATGACAGAGCAATATTAAGAAACACTGGTCAGTACTACTGCCAGTTTACATTTGACAATTATTGCCTGCAATGTCAGAATATCAATTGCTTTGCAAAGTGTACATTCAATTATAAATCTGCTACAAGCTTTAAGTAAATCACAATGCCAAATCCCAAATCAGATAATGCAGATTTCTGTATTCTGTTTTGACAGATCTGTACTTTTAAATCTTGCAATCAGCAACATAAGAATTCCCTAAATGGCTCGTAACTCCCTCGATGCTTACCCGAATGGCCTATTCTTAGATGCAAAATGCTGATAATGAAGAGGCGCCTAGACTAAATGCAAGAAACAGCTTTGAAAAGCTAACATTTAATTCACACGGAAAACAATGCAACAAGCAAATGGTACGGCCTGCTGGAAAGTTCGACTTAGCTTTTAAAATTAAATACAACACCATAAAATTTGAGATTTGAGACACCAATTCGCCTCTCCTAGACAATGCTATAAATGCAATACCCAGAACTATCTTTTTTGTCTTTTTTTGAGATATGAATAAAACATGAAATCTGCTGTATCAAATCAGCAACTCCAGAAAATACCTCTAATATGCAGAAATCAGAAACTAAAGAATTACAATGACGTCTACAATGCACAAAAACCAATGAACTCACAAATCTATCTTAAATAATCGAACCTCTCCACTAGGTGCTGTCTCTCAAGCACGAAGTCGAGCCCAAACTAGGAGGCATACATTCCTCGAAGCAATTCCGCAACCGTTTCGGCAGCATAACATTAGCATAGACCAAAGATGCTGAAGTGATGCACAAGACTCCTTTTTATAAGTTCCGTTTGACTTCACGAAACCCTAAAATCCAACTCAAGCTCAAACCCTAACTTTTCCTTCAATAAGGCGTCCTTTTCACCTTTAGCTCAATAATTATATTTTAATTAAAACATCACCTTGATAAATGCGCCCACATTAATTTCCTTTGACTTTGGAAAACTCACCAAATATTAAATATAACCTTAATGAAGGCGCCACCCTTTGAGTCCACCTTTTAAAATGACATTAAGTCATTCGACTAGGCCAAGGTGATAAAATAACATTTTAATTATAATGTTATTTTTAAGTGAAATGAGCTCGACTTCCCAGAACTGCATTCTGAAGCCCGAAACTGAATACGCCACTTGAGTCAACTGAAGGGGAAAGTCAACTGCACCGCTACCATCCTGTTTACTGCCAAAAATAGAATTTACTAAAAATAGTAAATTCCAGAAAATGCTCTGAATGCCGAGATGAACATACCCCTGCGAAGCCCTCTGAAAACCCAGAAGGAATCCGCCATTGAATCCACCATCTCTGAACAATGACCTCCTCAAAAATAGGAAACCCTAATTTATCTTCCGACTAGCCTTCGGGTTTCCAGAAAAAAGGCCAACGGTCACAAGAACAATCAGGTTTGAGAAGGGGACATTACAATCCGCCCTTCCCAAAATTGCTTGTCCTCAAGCAATACCACCACAACTCCAGTAGTTTGAAGACTAATCCATACGCAACAAGTATGATCCCTGTTCCCAAATGCGTCTCAGGAACAACCCACCATGCTTCCGCTGCGCCACTCTGATCACATCAATGAAAATATCGTGCCAATGCTGCACTGACTCCCCTTGTAACTCCAAAGTGTTACCATCTATGATTCTCAAACTGAAAGATCTTAAAGGAAGGAAATCAAAATCATGCAACATCTCATGTCCACGATCCCCCGAATTAACAGTATAAACCATACTACTGTCAATCACCATTCCAAGCAATAGGAGAGATAGACTATTCAAATCAAAATCGAACTCCTCCCCATACCTCCACATGGTAACAAACGGGACCATGCCTGCAAGTGTGACCTCTACAAATCTTCTTGCAAGGAGGGAAGCATTCCTTTGCAAGAGCTCCACAAACTCATACTCATGTCTCCGCATAAAGCTACCATGCCTCATCTGAATTATACTGGCACAACCATGAAGACTACAGAAAACAATCATAGTTCCAACCCCATGAGTCTCCGAATGGTGAACCAAAGCATGTGAGCTACTGCTGTCATGAATCAATACTGAGAGTAAACTGTCAAAGTTTACATCATCAACCATCATAAGATGAATTTGGAGGGTAGGAAAAGTGTGAAGGAACAAATAATTACTGCTGATCAAGACTAGGATCAGCGCAGTGCAATCTGATTCTCGAGTCCTACCCAAGGGAAAACAACAACACCACTCCAAATCCCAAGCGTGAGCATGTGAGATGACCATCGAGCTGCAAAGTGACACCTCCAAGGTGGTTGGAAAACACACTAGATTCATCTCCATGAGAGAACTACCACCTCTTTGATCATGAGTGATGAACCAACTCTCCTGAATGCGAGAAACGCAACATGTAAAGTGGCTGGTCTGCCTCAAACCAGCAAGCTCGAATCTCAAAATCTGTCCTGGTCTTAGCTGGGCAACACATTCAAGAGCAACCAATCGTTCATTTCTCCAACCCATGCTCAAAATCTCTCTCCAATCCATTTGTTGATGAACAAATGGAACCATCAAGAAGCTGCTAAAGAAAAGAACGACACCAAAAAGTCTGAAAATTTGATTCTTGTTCCTCCATAATTTCTTCTTTCCACAAACTGTATGCTCCATCAACCCTTGTTGAGAATCCCAAGCTTGAATACCCAACTGAAAATAATCTCCAACACTCCGGCAAGGAAACATAGCACATCTCTGAGTGCTAGTCAAAATCAAGTGCATACTTGTAAAATTGGCATCCCCTCTGATGAACCTTTGAAACCAAACCATGAAAACTTCCGGAACACTGAAGCATGAAACATAAGATGACTTCAATTTCAACTCCCAGAGCAGACTAGCATCCCTCAACCCAAGGAATGGATTGACAAGAGTGCCATCACCATATTTTGGTCCCTTTTCCAAAGTGAAGACTGCATCCTCAATTCCTCTTAAGCATTCTTTACTACTCAACATACGTGGCACATCGTCATGGAGTGATATCAAGGCATCCTTAGATTGGAGTTCACACTTGACCTCATGCTTGGTCTCTTCACTACTTGACTCTTTTTTCAAAACAAAGAGAGGATTGTCATAAGTTGCTTCAGCACCCACTTCAAAGAAGGGATTGTCGAAGACTTGGAAGCCATTCCTTACGTCTCGCTGCCCCAAATCTGCACATGCAACTTCTGACTTTCTTGAAATGCTTTCAAGATCAAACTCCTCTTGAAGATAGTCAAAATCTCCCATCACTTGCTTGATTTTTATAGCTCTTTGTGCATCCTCTTGCTCCTTGAAAAGTTTGAAATCTGCAAACTGGTCTGCAACGTCTGTTAGATCCAACTGAGTTTCTTCCAACTTGTCCTTTGTGGATTTAAGCTCCAAAGTGAGCTCATCAACCATACTCTCCCTTTCTTCGAAAACAATGAAGGCCTTCTTTGCAGATTCAACGGCATGATCTCTATCTTCAATCAAGCCTATGTACTCAGACTTCAAGGTCTCCAATGAGTTTCTGATAAGTTGCAACTTGGGAAGAGCAACTTCATATTTCACTCCTCTTTGTCTCGCTTCAAGCTGAGCATCCCAAATAAGCTCTTCAATCAGACTATGTGTGCGATCAAATCTAGATAGGGCTCGCACTTCATCTTCAACGGACACCTCAGGTTGGCCTTCACACTCATAAGAATGCGAAGATGGTGAATTGCTGCTAGGCGGTAACTGAAAATCAGAACTTTGTTTCACGCGTTTGCTGCCCTCATTGTTGCTCCAACATTCTTGTACTTCACCACCAACTAGTGGGGAATGCTCAATGTCTTGGAAAACATCATACTCCACTAAGCCTTCAACTCGTTGATTGCAATCAGCTTTATGTCTTGGTAAATCAGATTTGTGTTTGGTAATTCCTCCAAACCTTTCATCTTCAAGAGCCATATGGCCCTCAAACTCTGTTTCCTCTTCCATGTTACTTTGAACAAACTTGAAAGCAGCCCCAAACTTAAGCACATTAACAACATTGTCTGCTGATAGAGAACCCTTATCAAGTTCCATTTCTTCATCCGGATCAAAGGGAAATTCATCCCATACCGGTTTGTCATCACTAAGTGCCTTCACACCTGGATCCCAAATGGTGAGAGGCTGATTGTTTCGATCACAAGAAGAGTGTTCTTTGTGCAACACTTGGAGTGTTGATTCTTGGAATAAGTCAACTCCCAACTCACTAAAGCTGATGTCTTCATAAGTACTTCCCTCTAATGGTTGGGTCTGAAGTTCAAACTCAAAACCACCCTTAGCACTGTCACTGAAAGGAAGTAAGGAATCTTTAGAGCTAGCTGTTAGAAATTTTTTATCATCCTTATCTTCAATGAACCTATCATCTATAGGTATGTTTCTGATCTCATCATGAACAGTCATATGCATGCCATAAAGGTTTTCGTGATCACTTGTAATAAATTCATCTTGTGAAAACTCTTGAGGAGTTTGAACAGCAACAAGAGGAAAACTATCTATCACTAAATCTTCAACAAGAGGAGGTACAAACACCTCGAAAACATTACCAACATCCTTTGTGAAACCCTTAGCCTCAAAACCTTCATGAGATGAATCCAAATTAGGATTCAAGTCTGCTGCGATATTCTTCTCACCGAACTGATCTACATCACTTGCTATCACATGCAAGTCAAGGGGAGTATTATGGGGCTCTCCCGCACACTCCTCATCTGTCAAGGTTTCTTCATCCAACGCCCTATCATTTTTAGGCAAAATGAGCACCTTGCTTGTGCCATCTTCAACACTAGTTGACTGATTTTTCTCTTCAACTTGCAAATTTGTCGGCTGCAATCCACAAATAGGCACTTCTTCTTCCTTCATTGCACCTGCAACCATGGCATGTTTTGCTTCCTCCTTAATCATTTCCTTGATGTAGTGGACCATAGCCCTCTTTCCAGGGTAATAAGTCACCATCCAATCCAAAAAGGTATCAAATGAAACATCGTTCTTAAATTCTTCTGTCATGCTTTGATAATCTTTATGGAGTTTGGCGGCCTCATGTTCACATTTCCTCTTGAACTGGCATTCTTTAGAAATCCCAATCAAATCCGACTTCTCGGACTTAGCATAAATCTTTCTGATTCCACACCTTAACTCAGGATCCTTCAATAGCGTACACATATCATGCATTAACTCAAGTAGAGACTTCTCTGTAGTCATCTTTCTCTGTTCGTAGTGTCTGGTATCTCTGTCACTCATCTGTCAAGTGAACTTTGTTGGGCACAGGATGGCAGGATCTTGGCTCTGATACCACTGAAATATTCTGAGCCAAATTTTTTCGTTTTTCAAATTCAAATTACAAAGCAGTGCACTCGTTAAGGTTAGAGAAGAAAACCAAAACGTGCAAGTAAGCAACTCTAACCAGAATGGCGCCGATGATGGCGAGCATTGGTCAGAGGATCTTCTACTCTAAAAACAGAAAGGAACTCAACGTCAAGTATGTGCTACCCAATCCAATGCGGAGTGAGGGGCGACCATATGACGGAGTGATTACAACAACAAATGCTTGAAGTAAATAATGCTGAAAGATAAAATTACTCGACACCCAGAATGTGCTTGCTGACCCAAGACGGGAAAGTAGCTACCATAGGGCGGAGCTATCACTATTACAAACTAATGCTGATAGTAAGACTGAGTTTACAATTCATGACAGAGCAATATTAAGAAACACTGGTCAATACTACTGCCAGTTTACATTTGACAATTATTGCCTGCAATGTCAGAATATCAATTGCTTTGCAAAGTGTACATTCAATTATAAATCTGCTACAAGCTTTAAGTAAATCACAATGCCAAATCCCAAATCAGATAATGCAGATTTCTGTATTCTGTTTTGACAGATCTGTACTTTTAAATCTTGCAATCAGCAACATAAGAATTCCCTAAATGGCTCGTAACTCCCTCGATGCTTACCCGAATGGCCTATTCTTAGATGCAAAATGCTGATAATGAAGAGGCGCCTAGACTAAATGCAAGAAACAGCTTTGAAAAGCTAACATTTAATTCACACGGAAAACAATGCAACAAGCAAATGGTACGGCCTGCTGGAAAGTTCGACTTAGCTTTTAAAATTAAATACAACACCATAAAATTTGAGATTTGAGACACCAATTCGCCTCTCCTAGACAATGCTATAAATGCAATACCCAGAACTATCTTTTTTGTCTTTTTTGAGATATGAATAAAACATGAAATCTGCTGTATCAAATCAGCAACTCCAGAAAATACCTCTAATATGCAGAAATCAGAAACTAAGAATTACAATGACGTCTACAATGCACAAAAACCAATGAACTCGCAAATCTATCTTAAATAATCGAACCTCTCCACTGGAGTCTTTGTCTCACCGATATTAAATTAAACTAGAGGAGGCATACATTCCTCGAAGCAATCCACTTTCATTTGACATAACATTTAGCATAGACCAAAAGATGAAGAAATGATGCACAAGACTCCTTTTTATAAGTTCCGTTTGACTTCACGAAACCCTAAAATCCAACTCAAGCTCAAACCCTAACTTTTCCTTCAATAAGGCGTCCTTTTCACCTTTAGCTCAATAATCATATTTTAATTAAAACATCACCTTGATAAATGCGCCCACATTAATTTCCTTTGACTTTGGAAAATTCACCAAATATTAATTATAACCTTAATGAAGGCGCCACCCTTTGAGTCCACTTTTTAAAACGACATTAAGTCATTCGACTAGGCCAAGGTGATAAAATAACATTTTAATTATAATGTTATTTTTAAGTGAAATAGATAAAACTTCCCAGTGCGATACGAGCGGCCAGATCATGCTTGAGTCAAGCGAAGGGAAAGTCAGTACCTTTCACCATCTGAACTGCTTGCCAAAATAGAATTTACTAAAATAGTAGAGATTCGAGAGAATGCTCACGAATCTTAGAGATGAACCTTATGCCTACTTGAGAGCCCTCACGAAAACCGGAAGGAATCCGCCATTAGATCCACCATCTCACGAAGACAATGACCTCCTCGAAAATAGAAACCCTAATTTATCTTAGAAGTAGCCGGGTTTCGGAAAAAAAGATATGATCCCTTGAGAACAATCCCGAGGTTTGAGAAGGGGACATTACATGATGCACTTTCCAGGAGGCCTCACTTATGTTCTCTGGTTGAGATTGTTGCTAATTGGAGGGAGTTAATTTCAGTAGAATATGCTAAGGATTCTTGGGGAGCAAGAATCATAGAGGGCACTATCCATGATGACAGGTATACAGTGCTCAATGAGTTGGTCATTCATAAGGAGAGGATCTATTTAGTACCTACTTCACAGCTTAAGGGGAAGATATTGGGGACATTTCATGATGCACCCATGGCTGGTCACTCAGGTTTCTTCAAGACCTACGGGGAAATCCGCGAAAGATTTCCTTGGAAAGGACTTAAAAATGAAGTCCTTAAGTATGTCAGAGAGTGTCCTACTTGCCAGTAGAATAAGAATGAATATATTTTTCCAACTAGTTTACTCCAGCCCTTACCCATTCCTAATTAGAAATGGGAATGTATCTCCATGGATTTCATCACTAGGTTACCTAAGGTGGAGAACAAGGATTGCATATATGTGGTGGTTGACAAGTTAACCAAATTTGTACATTTTTTAGCTATTTCAACAACATACATTACAGCTCAAGTGGCTGATTTTTTCTTTAGGGAGATTTCCAGATTGCATGGGATGCCAAGGAGTATAGTGAGCGATAGGGACAGCAAGTTCCTGAGCCTCTTTTGGCAGGAACTCTTCAGCTTGAGTGGGACAGAGCTCACTCCTAGCATGAGCTACCACCCACAAACAAATGGGTAGACGGAGATACTCAACAAATGGGTGGAAGGGTATCTCAAAAATTATGTATCAAGAGAACAAAGAGCTTGGATTAAGTGGTTGC
Source organism: Sequoia sempervirens (assembly GCA_007258455.2). Classification (NCBI taxonomy): domain Eukaryota; kingdom Viridiplantae; phylum Streptophyta; class Pinopsida; order Cupressales; family Cupressaceae; genus Sequoia; species Sequoia sempervirens. The sequence goes on from VDFB02211329.1 coordinate 42,305, forward strand.
ACTATGGGGAATACTGCTATAATACTACCTATCACATGTCCATCAGGATGTCACCTTTCATGGCTCTATATGGATATGAGGCACCTAACTTTTTGGATTGGCTTTTTGGAGATAGTAGAGTGCCTAAGGCAATGGATTTGTCATAGGAGAGTCAGGATGGTATGAAATCTTTGAAGATCTTGCAACAAGCTCAAAATCAGCAGAAATTATATGTTGATCAGCATTGTGTGGAGCGTAGTTTTGAGGTCGGGGACATGGTGTATTTGAGGCTTCAGCCATACAGACAATCTACTCTCAATAAGAGTGGTGCAAAGAAGCTTTAACTGTAACATACACCCCTGTATTTTTTTTTTTAAATTCCCTGTTTGTTGGTTGCTTGTTCAATAATGTGTTTGTGTTTGGTTTTCAATGCGTTTTCAAATGAACATAGCATAAAGAGGGTATTGCAATAAATAGGAAATACAATAAACTAAACCCTTTCAATATAGAGTGAAACAAACATCATGAATATTAATTTTCTGTTTCATATCAGAATATTACAAAGTAAAATCAAAACCTGGTATGACTTGTTACAGCAGCAAGGAGGCTCCAGAGTGAGCACCAAACTACTCCAAGATTTAGTCTTCAAAATACCTCTAATTTCAGATGCACGCCTAGGCCTCTCTTTGAAACCCTCAAAGTGCAGCAACCAATGCCAAAGAGTTGCAGGTCGAAACTGGGGTTTATCTCCAATAATGGCGTCCTTCCCAAGAAAGTTCGATCCACTCTTAAAAATTAATGTCTCCACCAAAAATGCAGCCTTGTACTCGAAATGATCAACCAGTGAAGGGGCTTCTAATGGAACAATACCCATTTCATTTCTTCAATCTATTTTAGAGTTGTGAGCATAAATATGAAATCTGGTCCAGAAGTGCAATGCCCAAAAAAGGCAAATAAACACACCAAAATCTTCACCAAACACTCCAAAATTGAAAACTTGTAAGCCACACCCAAAAACTCTTTAAAATACTGATAAATCTTCTTTTAAAATCACCCAAAAGAACTTTGTACAACACTGTATGATTCCCGCTATAGAATCACTCTATCTAATTAGGGAGGATATTTCACCACCGAAACCAGCCCAAGCAAAGAGGTTTTTCATCCTCAGTTCGCATCCCAAGCACCCTGGAATAAATCTAGCAGCATTTTGTTATGTTGTCAAAGCCAAGATATGAAAATGAGAGCCAAACTCAAAATATAAAGAGCTAGGGCGATGGACTTGAAACTTTTCTCCAATTTCTTCTAAAACCCACAACCATCTACTACTTGAAATATTTAACATTTGAAAATGTCTTTTATTTTCTCCTTTACACATCCATCTCAAGAAGCAAATATTATATCAATTTATCTTTTAAAAACAACTTAAAGTCGTTTCACTAGTGTAACATCCCTTCCTTAAGCAGCTTGGACTTTAGTGGAGGTTGGCCTACTATTAGGGTTCCCATACGTCAGCAAAATGGTTAGGGGACCCAATCGAGGGCGGTGGAGTTTAGTTGGGAGCTTTACGATCCTTTCAATTGGAGTTCAATTGATGAATCCAGGGATAAATTGGAAATATTAAAGTTTGTTTTAATGGAATAGTAAAAAGTGAATAATAACAAAAAATTATAAAAGGAATAGTGAAAAGTGCCCCCATCCTAGTAACTCAAAGTTGTTTTTAAAAAGTGGCCCTTTCTTTTGATGAGGAAAGACCCTCAAGAAGGATTATTTTATTGATTTTTATAAAAAAGCTTATGGGAGGTTATAAAGCAATATGTTGGGCTCATTTTCGGGCATTCTATTCTCATTTTGACAAAAGCAAATTGCAGGTTTGAGCTCTGGAAGAGGATTTCAACAACATACAGGTCTTCTGAAGACGAAATTCCTTGGAGGATAGTGAATTGCACTAAAACCCAATTCACAAAATAGGGAAATCTACTTAGGGTTTCCATTTGAGCATCATTGGTCTTCATCATA
>VDFB02211331.1:0-12734 GCA_007258455.2 Sequoia sempervirens
ACATTTTTGTGGTATTTTATAACGTTCGACTGCACTTTAACAATATTTAATTTGATGAAGTAGATATCATGAATGTTTTTAAAATAATCTATTCATTATATATAATTATAAAAATTGACATATTTAATCCAATTATATATCATCTTGCAAGTCTTCAAACAAAGGGAAAATTTGCATGTCCAATTTGTGGTCCAAAGATGAAATCTTGTCATTCAACAAGTTTAGGAAAGCAGGTGTTTGATGAGTATAGGCAATTCCTCCATAGAAATCATAAGTATTGAACTACTGAAAAACATCTTTTCAATGGGAAATATGAGATTACATCAAAACCACGAAGAATGTAACCTCACCTATGGAAGTTGGAATATAATAGAATTAATCATCAAGGTCATACATCAGACAAATTGTTTATCTATCATATATGATATGTTTTGAATTTATATTTTTATATTGTGTTGTGTTTACTCATGTTGTAATTGACAATGATTGTCGTTGTTAATTTGTTTAACTTATATGCTTTATGAAGGTTTTCAAGGCATTAATGGTCAGCTTCCATAAGGACTGAAAAGTTATCCTAGACAATTTAGTAGGTTGCCCTACTATGAGCAGCTACAAATTGTGCATTTGTTTGATACAATGCATATCAGAAAGAATATAATAGAAACGTTATGGAAAATATTGGATGGAAGGCATGAAAAGAAAAAAATTGTCAAAATTTTATGAGGCTGACATTAGGAAGCCAATCATGTACAATGAAAATGTCATTCAATTAAATAGTGATTGAGACAATTAATATAAGTTCCTTCCTTGGTTATTAGCAATTGTAAAAGTAATGCTATAAAAGAAGTCATACAAATTTTTTTCCCATAGGATTTAGAACATAAACAATATATGATAACAAGAAAGATTGAATTTAGGTCAGGGGATGGCATGATTGGCATACCTTCATTAAGGTAATTATTCTAGTATATTAAGATACACTTGTATAATGCATGTACTTTTAGGTGTATTGTTGTTTACTACTTTGGAAAAATAATTAAAAGATTATTTTATAATTGTTGCGATCGTTCTATCTATCTCTCGAGACAACTTTGACAACAATGTCAAATGGGATTATATATGATCTTGGAAAATACATGAGGTAGGTAGCGAGATTTGTTCAATTCGTTGTATGTATCTTATAATTGCCATTTGTTTTACTTGTTATGTAATATATTGTATATTTTTGTTAAATATCGTTAATATATGTGTGCTTTGAATCACTTGTAGATGGCTATCATCTAAAAAAATCCATAAAGAAGATATAAATTATTGGAAGACAAAAATTCCTCGTCTAATGTGTGAAATGCAAAAGTTTCTACCTTCAACATTTTTCAATGCACAAGAACACTACCTCATACACCAAGTTGAGGAGATTGAATTGTGTGGACCTATACACACAAGGTCAATGTGGATAGTTGAGAGGCACTTGAAATTTTTGAAGGCTTTGGTTAGACAAAGAACACATCCTGAGGGTTCTATGGTGGAGGGATATATGGTATACCAGACCATGGTGTACATTAGTGAATATCTTCCTAAGTTTGCAGCAAAGATTCATGTAGATTGTATTTGGGATCCCAACTCCATTAACAAATTCGAAGGGGAGTACCTGTTGGGGAAAGGTAGATTGAGGAAAGTGAGAGGTAATTATAAGATGGTCATGGAGATTAATTGGAATGCATTTTACATATGGTTTTTATGTATATTGTACTTATTTAATTTTTAATCTTCAATATACATCAATTATAAATTAAAGATTAAGTATATTGTGAGTATTTAACCCCTAATTATCATAGTTTTGTGAATTTTTTTTTTTTTGATACAGTTGGTGAGAGTGGGATGCACTACATTTGTAAATCACCAACAATCTTGATTGGATGACGATATAGATTGAACGATGTCAACAATCTGGTCACACATTAACATGGGAAGGTGTGGCTTCATTGGTTAAAGAAGCTCATCGTAATGGAGATTCCAATGTTACACAAAGGGAAATTGATTTAACATATGGTTTAAGAGATAAACAGGTACATATAAATATATTAATCACCCATATTATTTAATTATTTTCAAGTATATTGATGTATATATAATGAGATTTTTTTCTTTACATACATTTGGCCAAGAATAAATATGTTTATCAATGACGATATTGCAATAATTTTTACATCATTTGACATATTCTGGTGCAAACACCACAAGGCTATGGTGCAATGGTTGTAAATTTTGAATCAGAAAATGTTGGATGGAGGAGGCATGAAGAAAACTTGTGATTCTGCTATAACTATAGTCTTTCAGGTGACTAATGTTTCATCTAAAAGTGACATACATCCAAAAGTCTCAGAAAATTGATACTATGGGATTTTGGATGATATACTTGAGTGTAACTTTAAGTCCTTCAGATTAATTTTGTTCGTCGTCCTATGGTACAGGCTACGATTGAATGAAAATGATCCTGAGAGAACTGTTATTGAACATGATAATGGATTTACCATGGTTAATATAGGGTTGATTGAGCGAGCTGGAAATGAGCCCTATGTTCTTCCAAGCCAATGTGAGCAGGTATTTTACTCAGAGGTTCCAGGTAAACTAGGTTGGTCATTTGTTGTTAGACATGATCCAAGAGGAAGGTTGGTAAAGTATAATGTGGTGGAAGAAGATACCGAAGAACTAGAAGATGATGTAGATGATGATCAGGATCAACGATTAGTTGATGATGTCCCTAATGAAGATGTTGAAGAGGAGGAACTAGATTATGATGATGTAGGAGTTAATGTTCATGAAGATGACATCTGTGTGGATGATGACATTATTGAAACTAATATCGATGATGGTGATGATGATATGACCAATCTTTACAATGTCGAATATTGATGGGATGATACATACAAAGAGTTGGATGAAGAAGAAGATCAATGACATTGACATGTATAAGTTATGCGATTATATTATCTATTTGATATTAATTTCTTGATAGAATTATATTTGACTTATGTGGTTACATAGTTAATTCATGATATTTTTTAATTTTTATGCCATTACATAATTAATTTAATGATGTACTTTTTAATGTTTGAAAGGTCAAAAAATTAAAACATTTCAATAGTGATGTTAACAACCTTGAAATTAGTGTGTTTTATGTTTCATGTATTCTAAAGATTAAAAAATCGATTTGTAGAGGTGTTTTGTTAGGTGGATTTGGCATTGGCAATATTTAGTTTCTTTTAAAAATCTAACAAAGTTTGATAACTATTATACCTATGGGTGCCAATTTCAATCGAAGGCGACTCGAAGGACTGGACCAGAGACTTCAGCTTTCATTTTATGAATACCAAGACTTGAGGAGGTGATCCTTAATGTGTTTTAACCTACACCATTATTATAAACAACATTAACAATAGCGGAAGATCTCTTGCTTAATAAACTCAACACGATAGACTAATATCAACTAAATTGTTTTCATGAACCAATATCAACCTATTTGGAGCATAAAATAGCTTTATTACAATCCATTGTATAAGATAGTCAATGATTTCAATTTTGTAGCACTAGAGCAAAGCCAAACAAATCTTGAACTACACAAATATTACAACTTAGATCGATTGCCATATAACCAAATTGCAGTCAAATTCTAAGCATCTAGAGTTTATAATAAATTTAATACATCACCTTATAAGATCACGACAATATTGCATTCTAATTTCATCAATATACATTCCTAACTTGAGACTACTTATCAAATCCTTATACAACACATATCTCTTATAATCCATTCAAGCATTTTGATTAATTCCTTGAATTAAAGCTAAAATAGAATCATACACACCACAATAGTGAGATGGATAAAACAACCCTTAGTTATTTCATTGAAAGTTTAGATATGCATGTACAATGGAGAGACATGAGCTTGAATTTTGATTTCAACTCAAATGCTAGTACTGTTATACAACATTAAATCTCTATGAACTCAAAACCTATTACATAATGACTCAAGACCTAAATTGCATTTCTCTAAAACCATCATACTTTACAATTCACTCTGAAACTTCACCTAGACTCGACAAAAAGTATCTAACTTGCTAACCCATACTTTTGGCCTTGAAATCCTTCTTATAGAAAAATGAAGAAGAAAATAAGCATTGGGCCAGAAAGTACACCTGTCACCAGTCAATTGGAGCACCTGGTGATATTCTAAAATTTGTTACAATAGCCACCACCTTGAAAAATATTCTTGTTCAAAAATTGTTACAACAGCAATCATCCTGGAGCATATTCTCATTCATCATGTCGGCGGAGGAAGGTTGATGCAATAACAAAAAACCACGCGAAACCCACACCAAGAAATTCATCCATACAAAACTAGAAATGTTGTAACCACAACATCTAATTTTCCACCTGTTGGTAGCCCACTCTTTTTACTCATCATCATTCAAATACTTAGCCACCCACCTCTAGTATTCTTCGTCAGTTGGTGAGTCAAAATTAATCACCTCTTTTACCTTTGTACTATAAGGAAAATACTTTACTGCTACCTGATTAGCATCTCTTTCAAAAGATTCTGAAAATGAGCCAATACCAATAATCTTATCCATAAAATTTACCAACAAATCATAATTTGAGTCATCAAAAATTATTTTAATTTGATTATTGATGACTTTACTTACTTGATCCTGCCATTGTTGGGGTGTTCTGATTTCCCATTGCTCATCAGTTATATTAGGTAACAGTGTGTTACCCCAATCATTGAAGTTCTTTACCAATTCCCTAATCTTCCTATTTAGATCATCTGGTAAGGTTTGAAAATTTTGCAATGATTTAACTAATATATAAGTAGGCTTCAATTATTGGGGCTTGTTATTTACATCAAACCTTGAGGCTTTATTCATAACATCTAGATTATTTTCCCTAGGGATCCAATTTTGAATTATTGGAATCACTATCCCCTAATCCCTATCAATATTATTTATTGCTTCAAATAGCAAAGAATACAAAGAATGTATAGAGGGAAGTTTATTATCCACCTTTTTATTTAAATGCTCTAAAACAAGAGTAACAATTTCTTTTTCTTTTGAAAGAAAACCCTCCTCTTTTACCCTTAGTGATGTCTATAATTTATCAATTTTTTGCATGAGCTGCCTCTTTGTTTGATCAATAGCGCACTCTGTTTCTTCATCAACTTGTTCTAGAGGAGGGGTAAGAGCAGGATTTTGAATGGGAGACCCTAGTGTAGAAACATTTGGAGAAGCAGGAGGCATTGACTACGCTTTGGGAGGTGATGATTCTGGAGCATTGGATGTTTCCCTAGTATGTCTATACTTGAACCTTTCTACTTCAGTTTGCAGCTCAACATTCCTCTGTTGCATTTTACTATATTCTTCAATTAAAATGTTATACTTCTCCATTAGGCTCTTTCTTTTAGCCTCCTCCCTTTCAGCAGTCTTTTGGGCCAACTTGGCCACATTCACACTTAAACTAGTGGCTTCGGTTGTTGTAGTCTCTGAAGCCCTCTTTATTATTAATCCTCCTTTGAAATTTTGATTGATATTAGTAATGTTTGGCTTTCTTCCTTGTGGAGCCAATGCCCAAACTGCCAAGGTCTCATATTCTTCACTGAAGGCAGAGTTTTGTAATGTTGCCTTAACTTCTTCTTCAGAATCTTGAAAAGGATTCTTGGACTTTATAATGGCATTGAAAACCACTACATTTGTGATGTCCCATTCAGGAAAAATCAAAACACCAGTCTGATTCACTAGTTGTCTTCCTTCTTCAGGAGTGATGTTTTTGAACTTTTCCATTAGTTCAGCTTTCACTTCTTCATCATTCTCCTGATCTAACCTATCAGGCCTTAGTTCTCTTCTCTCATTGCATTTATTTTGATATTCCTTAAATTTCATCCTCCATGCCAATTGTAAGAATACAGGAGTCTTTACAAATGCATTGTCATCTAAGAACTCCTTGCAAGGCTCCATTCTTGCATCCTGCACACTCTTACCCTTCATATCCAAATCAGATAGAACCAATTCAGCTGACCTAGGATGGGATGACATACGAACCTGCATGTCTTGAATAGTAACAATGATTTCATTTGTGAGATCCTCAGGTACGTGATCAGTTCTTTGCCTCTTAGGGCTTGGCTTAGGTGGTGGTGATGGGGGATTGTGCTCTAGTGAAGATTTTAATTCAATGATTTTGACAACCCAGGTACTTTGAATTTTGGGCCTGTTCGTGAAGGCACCTTCATTATTTTCTTCCCTTTTCTTTCTAATTCTTCTTCATCATTGGTAGTACCCCTTTTCCTCCTATAGATGGGCCACATTTTTGTAGGCTGACATACTGGCCTTATTTCAATTGGCATATCCAGACTTAGCCTTAAATTTATCTTTTTGGTTGTCAAGGTGTCCATTATCTCCTTGAAATTCTTTATTAAAAAATCAATTCTCTTGTGGTATAGAGTGAATTCCATCAACGGATCATACATCAGATCCATTTCATGCACAATATCTAGTAGCTTACTATAAGCTATCCATTTTTCCTTGTTCAATTCCTATCTATTTAAATCAAATTCATTCCTGATTAGGTCCTCAAGGAAATTGAACTCATGTGCAAATTTTCCACCTTTTATTCTTTGTCTGAAAAGAGAAAAGAAACCTTCAAGATCATGTTGCCGCCTTGGACCAAATCTCAAATGGTAATCAACAGAGAATTTGTCAAAATGTGTCCAACCTCCCTTTAAAAATGTAAAGTTAGAAACTACTGTATAATCAAGGAATAATGTTCCCTTCCCCTTTCCAGTTAGGTTATTTTTATGAATACACCCCATCTGCCACATAACTTCTGCAAACCCTAGTCTTGGTGGCACATTATATGGCAGTATGTGAGGGGTTCCTTGAAATCCATATATTCTCAGGTCAGTGCTGACTGGATATGGGATAATGTCACCCCAGTTATGTAAAATCCTCAATTCTGGTTTCCTCTCCTTTGGCCTAAGGAAATCATGCACTTCCTCAGGGATCCTAGGTACATTTACGATCAATCTAGCCCTCAATCTTGCAGCAAAACAATTATCAAATTGCACATAACTGGTGCTTTCCTTATTATAGGACAAATCTATAGCCCATATCTATACTAACAATCTTTCTTCATTAACTGATTGTCTTAAGTTCATCTTCTCAGCAAAGAAATTAGCATTCCTAAATAAGAACATATGCATCAACATGGAATACAAAAAGAATTGAGTACTAGTATCACCATTCTGTAGCTTTGACAGTCCTTCATCTATCCTCTCCACCAAAAAAGAAGAAAATTCATATGTTACGAAGAAGTTAGGGTGTTGTATTTGTACCCCCATGAACATGTATGCAATCAACATTACTGCACCAGGGCTGAAACCCAAAATATGACATAGTGAATAGAAAGTAGCCAGGAAAGGCTTTCCAAAATAATTCAATCTGAAGGGTTCCTAGTCACTAGGGCTAATGTGAAATTATGAACCCCCTGCCTTAACTAGATGAGGTGGAAGTAGCTTAACCCTAAAAAGAGATTTCAATTTTGTATACTCCTACTTCATTTCTTCAAGATTAATAGGAGCCAAGTCATCACTTGGCTCACTCAAATTAAAAGTCTGTTGGATAACATCTTTGTTAATTTCTAATAGAACCCCTCCATCATTATCTCTAATTACCCATGTGATAGGGTCATATCTTTAGGCCACTGCTCTAAGTAAGTCCACATCAGGGAACACATTTGGAACAACCAGCTTTCCCATGTTGTACCTCCATCCATTTGAAAAAGGATGAAGCAAATTCCTCTGTCCATACCATAATCTAAACATTTCTAAGCCTATGAGGGGAACCCTAGCATCAACAATGTTGGAATTATTACACACCAACCCCTCCCCTAGGATTTTCCCTCACATCAACACCAAACCTTTCCTTCTCTTATTTGTTGATAATGGAAATTGATCTAGGAAATCATTATACAAGTTTCTTTTCAAATACTCAATGTGGCTAGAGTGATGCTTGGTTGGCACCATTTTAGACAAACTAGGGCCTCACTACAATGTTACACTTCAAGTTGCTATGACTAAGTAGATATAGGAAATTACAGAGTAAAAATACCACAATTCCTCACAATTTATGATTAAACAATAGCCATAACAAAAGATTTTAATGAACTTAGTGATAAGCATAGTAGACCCCCCCTTCCCAAATTTAGGTGCAGAATGACTAGGAAATAGAGAAAATAACTCACGGCTTTTTTCGCACAAACTACAATTTATGGCTGCAGCTGCTCGCAATTTCACCTTTGGCTCTGAAACTATTTTCACGAAATAATTGGATGATTCATAATACAAATGAGACAATTAAAATAATTTTATGTCAATCAAATCTTGCCAATAGATGTCTCATCTACCATTAAAGCCCACTCGCAGGCTGCACGAAGGGCTCCAACCATAATTTGATACATATTTAAATTTGAGTCGTTGATCCTTCAGTTTGATCATATCATCAACGACCATCTTCAAAACAGGCTGACATAATCACCAACATGGCAATAAAGGGTCCCACTATGTCATATGTTATGAAGGAATGCCACGTGGTGGTTGCCTATGATATCATAATCATTTGATTTACCATCACAGTATGGTAGGCACCGTCGATCTTTTTACCATAAATCCTGCTCCAAAAATGGTCGTCGTCCTTTCCTTTAACTGTTGAGCAGCTTTTCCCTTAAAATCATAACATCTGTGTTGAAATAAAACACGTGCATCTTACAAGCTCATTAGTAATCCACCCCGTAATACATTTAAAACTGGTGAACACTTTCTTCACTCCTTAGGCTTCATTGGATGAGACACGTGGCAGGCACCCGTGACATCATGATCCCAAAATTCCTAATCGCTTGATGGCAGGCACCGTCAATCTTGAAGAGATAGCTCATCAATGGTCACACAGATTTCATCCTTTGGGAATGACATGTGGCACCCACCTATGATATCGCGATCCCTGTAATCCCTGATCACGGGATAGCGAACGTCGTTGATCTAGTTCCTTTAACACAGTCGCCAGCTATGTCGTTAACATTCGAGTAGCTTTTCCAGTGAGATTATAACATATCTGTCGATTTAGAACATGTGCGTCTCAAGAGCACTTTAGTAATCTGCCTCTTAATACATTTAAAGCCGGCTAGTGTTTCATTTACTCTTTAGGCTTCATAGGATGAGACACATGGCACCCACCCATGATTTCGCAATCAACCCAAGCACCATCATGGGATGGTGGGGAATGGCTCAGATAAAATGGTAGTTGGTCAGCGATAGCTCAAATTTGATCCCCCGGATAGAACATGTGGCACCCGCTCATGATTTCGCGATCCTTCTATTCCCGATCACGGGATGGTGGGCACCATTGATATCTACAGGAAATAGATCAACGGTAGCACTAAATCAACCCTTGCAAAATAAAAAAAATCATTAAAAGGAGAAGTGGGCATTACTAGGGGACGACAAATAAAAAAATTATGTTTATAGAAGAAAAATAAAATAAATTTACAATTTGTTTTATAATTTCACTTTTAACTCTAAATGTATGTTCACTCATTAAGTTGTATTTTTTTTACAATCACATTTTTATTTTACATGTTTGTTTATAAAATATAAAGATGAATTAAGAATATATTAGAAATATTTTTCTTTATATTATATAGCATTCATAACATTAAATTAACATAGAATAATTTCACAATATCACTTAACCAATTAAGAAAAAATTAATCATTACTATGCAACATTATTCTCACATCAAACTAACAAATAAACATTGAAAACAAATTTATTTTTTTATATTATAACATTCATAACTTAAACCTTTTATACACAATATCAAGTTAATTATAAAAAACACATAAAATTATTTATAAGCAACTTAATTTTTTTTTAACAATTTAATAAAATATAATTTAATATAATTAAGAAAAATTAAATAAAATTATAGATAAATTTATGAAATATTGATTTGCTTATCAAGAAAAATCAATGATAAATTTACTTATTATAGATAAATTTACTTACCAATCTATTTTAACCATCAAGAAAAAATTAATCATTAATGATTGCAACATTATTGGCACATCTTTTAAACTGACAAATAAACATTGAAAACACATTTATTTTTTTTTATATTATAACATTCATAACTGAAACTTTTTATACACAATGTCAAGTTAACTATAAATTGTATAGAGTTTAGAATTGCTATATCTCTCATATATCAACATAGGTAAATTTGAAAATATTTTAAATTATATAATTTAAAAAAAAAATTGAATGAATTTATAGAAGATTATTTTTATTAAAATGATAGAATCTAATCCCAATACTAACATTAATTATAAGTCTAACCATAACCCCAACCCTAAAACTAACACTAATTAACTTCAAACCTAACTCTAATTTTATATCCAACCCTAAACATAACTATGATTCTAAAACTAACATTAAATGAGAACCCTAATACTAACCCTTGCCCCAAATTGAACCTTAACACTAACCCCAAGCTCTATCATAGAACCTTAATCTTTACCCCCAACCCCAACCCTAATCCTAATTGAATCCTATACCTAATTTTAATTAAATTCTAACCCTATTTGAACCTCAAACTTAATTGAACTCATGTTTAGGGTTAGGGTTCAATTAAGGTTAGGGTTCAATTATGCTTATGATTAGGGTCAAAATTCAAATAGGATTATGGTTGGAGTTTAATTAAGGTTACTATTCACTTAGGGTTAAGGTTCAATTAGTATTCAATTTGGGTTAGGGATCAATTAGGGTTTAATTAAGGTCAGAGGTTAAGGTTAGTCTTAAATTAGGGCTAGGATTGGAGATAGGGTTCAATTAAGGTAAGGGTTATTGTCCATTTTAGGGTTAGGGTTAAATTAGAGTTCTCTAGGGTTTGATACAATTAGGGTTAGGTTTCAACAATACCTAGGGTTATGATTACAGTTCAATTAGTGTTAGAGTTAGGGTTATAATATGAGTTCAATCAGGTTAGGGTCAAGGTTTAATTAGTGTTAGAGTTAGGGTTGCAATAATAAAATTTTCCATAATCATATGGAAAGGCATTCAATTGGATTCATATACAAATGCATAAATAAGAATTGGTAATTAAGAATTATCTAGAACTAAAGTTATAACAACAAATACAATCCTTAGCTTAATCATTTGTTCTTTGTTAGGGGCATGTGCAGGATCATGGTATGCCAAAAAGTGGCAATGGAGAAAAAAATACGTGTTTCTACAACTCAAAAACGCGAAAATGGTGAGTTGACTTTTTGGAGCTGGGGTGACTACCGAGGCAGAGGGAAAACTTAGTTTTAGGAATCGGATATCCAATCCAAATCGGATATCCGATTTGGATCGGATATCTGATTTTGTTGAACTATATAAAAAAACCACTCATTCCGACCAAGACAAAAGGGAAAGTTAGTTCTAGGAATTGGATATCCGATTTTTTTGAAGTATATATACTAAAAAAGGCCCGCGACCAACAAATTCTCATTTGTTTTCAGCTCATCGGCGGTGGGCTCACAGTGGACAGCGAAATCCGATATCCGATTTGGACTGCATCTCTAACAGGTAAATTTCTTTATTTTTTATCAAATTTTCAATTAGATTTATTTATTTTTAGTTTATTTTTTTCAAAATATTGTTTTTTGGTAGAAAAACTAGGGTTTTTTGGTAGAAAAACAAAAAACCATAAAAAATAGTAAGAAACTACTTATTTTAAAAATGTAATGGCATTTCCATAGCATACAGACATTGAGAGCAAATAAAATACAGAGTTCAATCCATGTATTATAGAAAATAGATTTTTGTTGGTTATATTCATATCGCTGATTACATTGCACAAAACATACTACAACTGCATAAATATCAAATGGTGATAGTTGTCGATGCTACCACATTTTTCATACATGTCTACCAAAGCATTTGCTCCAAACAGTTCAGCACTTCTTGCTATGGCTAAAACCCTAAAACAAGTGCTTATGAACAAGTTATGGATGCTTGGAAAAGATCTATCAAAGCATAATGGTAAGCAATAACATAGACAAGGCAGTGAACTGTTTCAAAAAATGCCTCAAAGAAATGTGGTCTCATGGTGATGGAATGCAATGACAATCCATAGAAATTTGCTTGTCATGGCATTAGTTATGGCATTCGATCACCATGAGACCACATTTTTTTAAAGCATTTTTTCAAATAGTTCACCTTTTCTATGCTACCACATTCTTCATACGTATCTACCAAAGCATTTTACATCAAAGCGGTTCCAGCGCCTTCATGCTATGGGTAAAATCCACAAAACAAGTTCTTTCAAACAAGCTATGGTTCTTGGAAAAAATCTGCAAAGCATAATAGTAAGCAATAACATAGACAAGGCAGTGGTGTTTGAAAAAAATGCCTCAAAGAAATGTAGTGTCACATTGATGGAATGCCATGACAATCCATAGCAATTTGCTTGTCATGGCATTCGTCATGGCATTCCATCACCATGAGACACATTTCTTTGAGACATTTTTTTCAAGTAGTTCACTGCCTTGTCTATGCTACTGCATTTTTCATACATGTCTACGAAAGCATTTTATCAAATAGCTCATTGTCTTGCTGCTATGGCTAAAAGCCTAAAGCAGGTGCTTTC
>VDFB02211332.1:0-14576 GCA_007258455.2 Sequoia sempervirens
CCCATAATTTGACCTCTCCAATTGGGCTTCACAAATTCCTATATGTTATGTCAAATCTTTTTGAATGCTAAACCAGGATCTTTCATTCTCTGGATGCATACTTTTATCTGATTTCTGCATACTCTTATCGATTTCTTTAGAGCTGAAGCTAAGGAGGGATATATTTTTCTTTGTACGTTCCTTGTCCTTTTGGCTCCTTCCACCCACCTTATTTCTCGTCAGCGATTGCCCTCTCTCCCTTGCTATCTTTTTATATAATGTTTACCCATTACCCAATTAAGCCCCCTATTGAGTTTCTTAGAGTGTCTTTTCAAATCTTCTATTTTTGGTGTCCCATTGGCATGACCTTTTAGATTACTTACATTTTAAATCTCTCAAAAATGAATATTAATTATTTATTTTTGCAATTAATTGATAAAATAGATAATTCAAAAGAATAACGACTGCAAATTGGAGCTCCCAAGCAAAATATGATGTTTCTCCATGATGCTCCTACATCAAATTCATTCATGTTCCCCCTTTTTGGTGGTGTTGTTTATAATTCCTCTTGAGGCATGGTTATCAATTCATCCCTCATGAGGTTAAACATTTATGCACCTCCTAAGGTACAATTGCAAAAAAATTCCCCTAATATGTTAAAATGTTCCTCATGATGTTAAATGTTTATACAATCCCTAATGTGTGGTTAGAAATTCCTCCCTCATTATATTAAATTATCTCTTATGACATTAAAATTCTATGCACTCCCTAAGGCATGATTTCGAAATGGTCCATAGACCTAGCATAAAGAAGATTTCTAGCTTGCAAGCCTAAATTTTTTTGTATGGATACTTATCATAACACAAACTTCTAGTGAGTTGATACATGTTTATCATGAGTATTTTAATGCCCAAAGCTGAAACTCTTACAAAAAAATATGACAACATTTTTTTTTAAATGAAGACAACAACATGAAAAAACCAATAGTGACATGTCACACTTGTACAACAACGTCCAAACAAGTGTCACAATGACAAAATAAAAAAAGCCACAAGAAAAAATCATCATTACATAATAAAGGTGAAAATAAAAAGGGACTAACCACTTTTGGGATAAATCCACCATGATGAATGTATGAGACGGAGATAGGGTAACACCTACATGATGATCTATTACTAAACTATGATCATATTCTCTCGTAACACCACACCATAATAGGATGAGGAAAAAATAAACCTCAATTTCACATCAAAACACACTAAAACATATAAAGAAAGGTAAAACCTTCACAATAGATTTCTTAACTAGGAGGTAAGACTAACCACAAACTAGAATGATGACAAGTCACTTTTAGGCCACCACATGCTTCCCAAGACATCCTAGCACAATGTCGCATCAAACAAGAAGAAAGAGGCTACCCCACAACTCCCTATGACCTGTAATGAATGTTTATTACACCAAAAAGGACAACCATGAAGGATTACAACATTCCCACAACTTTATAAAACTAGGAGAATAATCTCTCTAACCCTAGGTTTTCCACCTAGCTAATTTTGAGAGGTGTCACATAAAATAATACAAGAGATGACATAATTCCTCAATTATGACACTTGAAAACATGGTCAAAGTACTAATAACACCCTAATATCATGGTGATAAACTTCAATTTTCATTTATTTCCCATGCAAGGCTCCAAAACCTAGAGAAAAGGAAAGGTTCAATGTTAAAAAAATTTGACTAGTTTATGAAGGTTCAAATGAAAAAATTTGTTGAAAAAAGAAGTACAAGGACATAAAAATTATAAATTATTGGAATTAGGCTTAGGAAAATAATTAATATAGCTGAATTTAAGAGGAATTAAGTTCTTTTTCTTTTATAGGAATGGGGCCACCCAAACACAAGATGAGGCCTGGAAAACTATGTTAGTGAAAATTTGTAGCTTTTGTCTTTCCAAAACCAAGCTGTCCCCACTCTCAATTAGGCCACCCAAGGATGGAAAAATTCCACCAAAACATGTCATAGGGCCACCCAAACTTACAAGGCCTTCCAAGCAATGTTTGATAATTCTCAAACAAGGTAGGTTGATAGAGTGAAGATAGGGCTACCTAGTTACAATACCAAGCCACACAACTATGAAAGATGACCCTTAAATTAATTTTAAGAACTAGATGTGATATTCATATTTTCATTTTAATCTTTTCACATTATAATATTGAACCAGTATAAACTAATTTCACTTGGTTCCAACATTGAATCATCTGCATAATCTAATACTCTTCTATTAACAAAAAATGAATTTGTCTCAAGGAGAGGTTCAATAATAATAATATCATAATCTATATGAAATGAAACCTTTACTTAAATAAAATAAAATTGTACAATATGGTATAATTAGTTTCTTCAATCCAGGAATATTAGATACACAGTGATGGTTACCAAGCCTCGTGACCTCATGGAATTAAATAATGCACTCCCACTATAAAAAGGGTTGAGAAAAATGGCCTTAGAAATGAAAAATTTGGACTAATGATGATGATTTTCCTTTTAACATTCAAATGGAAGAAAAGGAAAATTTTGAAACTTTCAAACACTTTCAAGAAATTTGTATCTAATTGATATTCCCAATTAGTGATAAGTGAACATTAGTTCTATGAAAAAACACAAGATGATAAGTTCAAACAAAGTTTGCTCAAGGGAGAAAGGGAAAATAGAGATTTATTATATAATGAATCTCTTATTTATAAAACTCTATCTGAAAGTTATGAATATTTATCAAATTTATTCTTCTCTAATAGAATGTTATTTAAAAAAATGGTTGATACATTGCTAAAAACAAAATGGATTTCTCCAAATATGATTGATTGCTTATTAGCAGAAGGATTGAATAAGAATAAAAAAGACTAGATATTTAATTGAAAAATAAATGGATATTACGATTATGTAAGAGTAAGCATAGTAAGAAATATGAGCCAAGTGAATTCTCTTGAACTTAATGAGATATTCTCTACTATGTTTACTCTTTATTTATTTTATTTGGTTATACTAGTATAGTATACTTTCCTCTTACACTTTTTATTTTAAAGAAAAAATATTTCACTTGCTCCTATAGATTGCTATTATTTGTTCAAATTCGACCAGTCAGGATTTTGCAAGACCTTGAAAACAATAATTTTCAATATTTTAGCCCTGTTGATTTTGTATCAAAAAATTCAATCTAATTGAAATAATATCAATTCAATTTCTCATTCAATAAACATTGCAATATCTATGCCTTGAAGAGGTTTCAAACCTCCATGCTATTTAGCACAAAATTTTGAGTGTCGTATGTCTACCATTTCACCATCAAGGCATCCAAGAAGCAAATTCTATTTCATGGAGAAAATATTTCACAATACAAGATTATAATCACATATCATTATATAGTCCAATAGTGGAAGAGAAAGTAAAGAGAAAGTGGATCAAAACCATAGAATATTGAAATATTCATATTGATCTATGTCTTATAGATATTTAAGATATATTGATACATTTTTATTATGAGACAATTGACATTAATTGATCTAATATATGTACGATTGAACATTTTTTCTTTTTCAATTCAATAGATAGTCAAGTAGGTGACAATCACAACACTCACACATAAAAAATTGGGAGTGGGATTACACACATTCCATGCATGAAGAATACACTCCACATGCACATCATAAAATAACCAATTATCAAAAACACATAATGGATTCAATGTATGCCATCACTTGGTGCAACCAACATAAAAACCACAATCCAAATTCAGAAAACTTACCAATGTCACATCACAAAATACATCGGGCCAACTCACCAATGCCATAACATATAAAAGTCATGAGAGAACTCCCTAAAATGGTACCACAAGGATAATCATTGGACCAAATCACCAATGGCTAATCACACACACACAAGACACTAGGGTAAGATGATATAGAGCTATTTAGGGAGTGTCATCATGGTGATCAAAGTTATTGAACCTACAGAACCTAATACTCCTCTTGTATGGATGAGGATACTTGATATTGCAAGACCCAGACTCCCTGAGCTGTCATGTCTTCCTAAACATCCTTAGTTTGTACTAGAACTCAACTATGAGAGGGGTATCCATTATGTTAGTTAATTAATTACCTGTGTTTCATTAATTATCACTTGATTAGATGAATCCCCTTTCATGATCATCCTACTTACTATTGTATGCTACAGACACATTGGAAGCCAGTCTCATAACCCTCTCTAGTACCTTATTCCTAGGCACTTCACACTCTCTAATGAGTGGTACAAAAACCAATGTAAATATCTCACATTTTTTCAAATTCAATAAAAAATTTCAAAAAAAGTCCACTATAAAATTTTAGAAATTACAATCTTTTAAAAACATAAAAAAAAATCATTTTCATGAAAAACATTCAAATTTTCACAATATTTTTAAAGGAAAAAACCTAGAAATTTCCAAAATCCACTATCGAAATTTTCTTCAAAATTCAATTTTAAAAATTTTAAAATATAAAGATACTATTTTTCTCTAATTATCCCCAACAAAAAACTTCTCACATAAAATTCACTTTTCATGGATCCCCAAAAAAAAATGGCATTATAACCCCATATTTTGGAAAATTTTGAAAATTTGATCAAAACAATGAAATGGACATGCAATTTTACAAAATGAAATATGTTGGGAGGTTTCTAAACTCCCCCACCCATATCCTATTCCAATGTTCAAATTTGGAGGAAATTTTTAAATTAATTAAAACAAGAAATAACTCAAACACAATCCAATTTTAAAATCAAGAGAACATCATGGATGTCAAACGAGAGCATATGAGGACCAGGTACATCCTTATCATTGTTATGAGGCATTGGTTGCTATTTAGGAAGAAGGATACTCATGTCAGGAGGGGGATCTTGATATCCTAAGCCTTTAGTATCTTTAGTTGGAATTTTCTCCAATATTTGATGAATTTCATCTTCACTTGTTGTATCACATCCTTGTTTGCTTAAGATCATGAATCCTTTTCCATATGTCTCTTCTCTATTAATGGGATTTTTTGTCACTTTGGTAACATAGAATGGTTGAATTGTTGCTTGAATAGAGGAACTAGGTTCACCTATTGTTGGGAACTTAGGTTTGGTTTGTGTTTCAGTTTCAAGATTTAGGTAACCAAACATCTCAAGTGGTGGTATTATTGGGGTGTTGTTTGTTTCATGGATGGATAAAAGGATGCATTAGTCTCAAGGTTATTAAGGAAAAAGTTTAGTAATTTATTCATGCTATCATCAATTTCTTCTATGATGTCAACTTCACAAGGAGGACATGCATTAAGAGCTGAGTGAGGATGAGAAATTTCAAGTTCATTAGGGTCATTTCCAAAAGCACAACTTGACACATCCACTAAGGATTTCAAGGACATTCATAGCTTACTAAAGCACATATCCATAATGAAAGGTAATGCAAGAACTTAAAGTTAAATGTATGAATGCAAATATAAATTTATTCAATGTACATAATGAAAAGAATGAAGGTATATGCAATGGAATGAATGAAACAAAAAATCTACAAATTAAAATAGAAAACTAACAGCAACAAACAGAAATATAGAAATATAGAATTTAATGCTAGAAAATGTAGTTTCAAATTTAAAATGGGACTAAATCACCCAAAGGGGCATATGAGTCCCAAACAGGGTTTTTCAGGGGTTTGAATGTTGCATAAAAGTCACCACATAACCCAGAAATCAGGAAAAATCACCTGTACTAGGAAAAAATCACCCAAAGGGGCGCATGAGTCCTAGTTTATGGTTTTTGCACAAATTTTAGATAATTCTAAGTGAAACTTATTATTTTTGGTTTCAGTGATGTCTAAACTAAGTGCCAATGTAGATTTTAGATGAAATTCAATGATGAAATCTTGATGCAAAAATGCAGCCTATATACACTTTCACTAATGCAAGATTTAGAAACCCTAGATGCAAATTAACTAATCCAAACCCTAATGCAATGTTAATGGAAGCTAGATCTAGGATGAAAATGCAATCCAAATTAGAATTAAGATGTTCTAAATGTAGGTTCACCAAAATGAAACATTAGAAAATAGGGGGTGAGGCTTTCTATCCTTGAAGCGATAGAATTCCTTCTATTTCACACTCTTCTTTCACTCAAGGAAATCCTAGAGATCTCACTCCCAAGATGGAATGGAGGAAGAAGATTTTCTAAAGGTTGTCAGGTAGGGTATGATTAATGACTAAAAAAAGGATTCACCACCAAGCTAGGGCTTTGAAATAAAAATGACATGCAATATCTAATTATAAAACCTAATGACATTTAAAACCACAAGAAATGACCTAGAAATGTATTTAAAATAGAATAGAAAGCTTGAATAGTATAGAGGGGCAACTAGAAACTTGTAGCAGCTAGAATGAAGACCCGAAATTTTGAAAATGCTAAAATTAATGTAGATAGGACTCATACACTAGATTGGGTGATTTAGTCCCAAATTAGGTTTCTGGCCAAGAACAAAATTTAGGTAGAGACAAGTTTGAAACTCCTAAAAACTGCAAATTTCACTATATTGGAACTCATATGCCAAAGTGGTGTATTAGTCTAGTTTATCTTTTTAGAGGATTAGGATTTGAATATACTCTTCAATCTCTGCTCTATCTTCTCAACATGATTTCCAAGTCTAAACTACCAAATTCTACTTTGTAGATGTCTTCCAATGATCTTCAAAACAAGGTGTTAACTTGGACAACTTTGAACACTTGACAACTTCTTTCCAATCTTTCTCCTCAGAAGGTCTTCAACCTAGATATGGAAATCACACACTAAAGAGAGGAAACAATGTTGTTTTTGTTAGTGGAAAGGAGTTTTCCTTGGTCAAAACCTATTTTGGCAATCAAACCTTGTAATGAAATCTAATGGAAAGGAGGAATGATGAATGAAAAAAATAGAATGTTGATACTAACCAAACCCTAGCAATAAACTACTACAAACATGAATGAAGTGGTTCCAATTGATGTAGATCTTGACTCTTTCTTGAATGTGAGAGATATTTAATTGAATGCTTGCTTGAATCACAAAACCCTACATCAAAAAATTTAGCTAAAAAACAAATATGATGCATGATGACTTTGACATGATGCTTGATACTTGAATAATGCTCCAAAACACTTGATGGTCAAACTTTGAAGACTCTTGAATGCTCTTGTAAACACTTGAATTCTCTCATGAACTCAAATTCACTATAAGGAATGCTATCATGAATGTCTTTAACTCACTAGGTGAAAAATGAGTGAAATAACCTTGTATTTATACTTTTTTATGCCAAATTTCTCAAACTTACAACACTACATGCCGAAATTAGATCTAGGAAGATAAAATCCTACCAAGAATTTGAATTTGAATTAGATCTAAGCTAAGCGAGACTCATACACCATAAGTGGCATATGAGTCCCATTAGGCTAACCTTACAACACACTTTTTAAGAAAAGCTTACATTCATGTGAAATCACGATTGGGGCCCAAAAACTTAGGTGCAACCCATACACCCAAGGTGAAATATGAGTCCTAGATCACTAAATATGGGCCATACAATCCAAACACCTAAATCATGATAGGATGCTAGTTTTATGTTGAGATTATCCTCAGAAAAATACATTAATTGAGGCTTGTGGATGCAAAATAAGGAAAAATAAGGCATAAAGAAGCCCAATTAGTGTGAAAGTGTGGTACAACACTTTACAACACCTTAAATGTGTAGAAATAGATCCATTTAGTTTAAAGGGCCCACAACCTAATGTGAATGTGTTAAAAACATTACAACATTAAATCAAGGCAACATTAAGCTCAAATTAACAAGGAGGCACAAAAGAGGCACAAAATGGGGATACTTTTTTTCCGTTGCCACATTTATATATATATATATATAAAATAAATGTATCAAAGAAAATACATGTGAATAATATATATATATATATATATATATATATATATATATATATATATATATATATATATATATATATATATATATATATATATATATATATATATATATAATAAGCATATCTAGAAAATACCGTGAATAATATATATATATATATATATATATATATATATATATATATATATATATATATATATATTATAATGAGGCATGATATATAATATATATAGATGATGTTGAGTAATTAGTGTAAGGCTATTAATAATATAAGTATATGTGTTTGATATAAGTCAAATGGAATATTCATAAAGGCTTCATAAAGGAAATGATAGAAGTGTATGAAATATGAAAGTATCATGAGAAATGTGTTGTGAAAAGCACTAAAAAAAGCATGTTAATTGTAAGATAAAAGGGCTGATATACATGAACCAAAAGGTGGTGATATGAGGTGTAGGAGTTGAGGGTTGCAATACAACTCAAAAAAAAATAATTTAAGTTTATAATTGTTGTTTTAACAATCACCCAGGTTTCCCAAATAGGGGTGCAACGAATGCAAGTCATAAGAAGAAAAAGAAAATAGGAAACCAAACTACCTTTGTGATGTCACATTACCAAGTTGTTGACTTGGTAAAAGAAGAGATGACTATGTCGATTTTAGTCAGCTCATCTTAAAATAAAAATTTGCAAGGACTGTGCATGTGCCATTTTGATGTGTTACTTCATTTCCTTAAAAGGGAAAGAAAGGCACCAAATAATATAATGGAAATTAAATTCTTATTTTTTGTTTCGTGATGTGGAGGAAATTAGGAAAGGTGGCATACTAGATAGAAGATCGATAGCATTAAGTTTCTCAATTTTTTGTATAAATAGAGGGCATCCTTTGGAAATTTTATCATTTAATTATTCATACCCACTTGCTAAGTCATTTTGGTGTAGTGAGTTGAGAGCAGTATGAGAGAGTTTTCATGTAGAGATTTATAGTGATTTTCTTGTAAGATTTGAGAGTTTAGAAATAGATTTTAGAATTATGGGAAAGCTAAAAGTAGAAGGAGCAACAAAGAAAGTTTTGGTATTGATTTTTGAGAGCTATTTCTTCATTGGAAGCTAATTTCCAAGCATACTAGTCTTTCTTACCCAATATTCTTCCTATTTCAGAATCTATGTTTTCATTGAATGAATGCAAGTGCTTGAGCAAGGTGTTAAGAAACCTTGTGCATATGGCTTGATTGGTAATAAGTTTTTTTGGATATAATATTAGTATGATACCTATATATAATTATTATGATCATCATAATTATATTATGTAGTTATATAAAACTATCTAGAAGGTATATGTATATGATATCAAGATGATTTCTTGTTACTTATGTGTTTGCATGAATTATGATATTAGTAATGCAATGGGAAGGGTAGCGTGTTAGGTATTTCTTCATGGATAGGATATAATTTTATGCAAACCATGATGGTAGTTTATCCTTTAATGGTTACTCATATTTCCTTGAAAGTAGTATAATAATATATTCCCTAGGGTTAAGGTATACACTTGAATATGATTATATCGATATTCAATAATATGGATGTAAAATTTATTTTATGATTATGCTATTATATTATACTGACTAAGAGTCTATCCCTATTCATAGAATTCTAGAATAGGACTTATGAATCAACAACCCCATGCCATAATATGAGGGGACTTAAAGGTGTAGAATCACAAGATCCTCAAGAGCCAAAAATGTCCTCTAGAATGGAAATGAACTTAGTGTACATTGTAAACATGTGAAGAAATGATTCATATTATGAGAAAGGATTTATGATTGTATGTTATAATTAGCTTGCATGAAAGTTGGTTTAGAGAAACCATATTGGTGGATATATGCATTATGTTGGAATCATGTGATTACATAAACAAGATAACCATGGATGATTATTATAATATCTAGGCTAATATAAACCCTATGAATGCTTGCATGGATCATGAGGCATCGAAAATGATATTGCATTGAAGTGCTATATTGAAATTGTCAATTTGTGATGTTATGAAAACCTGTGTGGGTAATGTGATTTATTCTTAAGATTGGTATAATCCATGGATGGGGTTAACTTATACGGTTAGTTTGATTACTTGATTGTTGTATTAGTTTTTTAATTAACTCATGTTACATTAGGATTTACCTATATGGTCATTTTGATCACTTAATTGTTGAATTTCCTTTTTAGTGAAGTCATGTTAGCTTGGGATTAACCTATATGGCCAGTTTGGTCACTTGAATGTTACATACTTTAAAATGTAGTCATTTTATGTTGTGTATTACACCTTTGAAATGGAGTCTTTGTATATTGTGGATTACACCTTTGAAATAGAGTCATTTTATGTTGTTGATTATACTTTTTAGATGGAGTCATTTAATGTTGTGTGTGGATTTGGAGTGGTCATTTTATAATATGTGTGGAATATTCTTTATAGTATGAAATCATGTTATGTTTATACTTTTGGATTGGAATTATGTTATGTATGTATATGGGTGGTTCAATTACTAAGTTGAGAAAAGGGGTGGGTGAGCATATGAAATTGGATTTGATTTTATATAATTTTTTTTAGCCAAAGTAGTGTAAGTTTCCATTGCATACACTTGTCAGTACACAATGAGCCAAGATTGCATAACTAGGCTAGGAATGTCATACATATAGGTAGGAGACCATTGTATGAAAACTCTAGTTATGTAGGAGAAACGACATGCTGAAATAGGCCATATTAGAGGGTTTTTGTACCAATATATTTGTTGAAGGGAGGGACATCTTACAAAATATTACGTAGATGGGTAGATGACCGCAGTGAGTCCATGGTTGGTGGAAAAGTGCCTAGCTGATGCTCTCCATCATGCAGTTGGTGGCCACGACTTGAGGATGTATGCCTACGAAGGGATGTCTAGACCATTTGTTACTTTTGATCTAGTATGCTTTTGTAAGCTATGTAAGATAATCATGTACTTGCATCTTTATGGAAATTATATTTGAAAAATATTATCATTACATGGTATTATGTAATGTTATTAGAAAATGAAATTATTACTTAGGATAATGTAATGTTACTTTATTCATGCAAAGTAATTTGGAATGGGTTTATTTCAAATGTACATCTTTATTATGGAATTGGACAACAATTACTATGTGTTGATAAACTTGATCTATTCACTTATATGGTTTAAAACTTAGGTAAAAGCATTAGGGTAAAATTTGGGCTTGTTACATGGAAATCAAGCTTATGCACTAGTTCAAGCAACTAAAAAGGTCAAGAATTTTTTTCTAAGGAGTAGAGTATTTTCCATCATACCTAACCCAACTATGAATTTTTTTTTAATGTAGAGTGAGTTGGGAGAATATAGAAGAAAGTGGGTGATGATGTAGGAGTTTAATTTTGAAATATATCCAATGAAATTAGTTTGAGGAAAAATTTTGACACATACCATGGTAGAAATGGATCTTAGGCTGATGAAGTAATAATATAATCTTGAAGATGTGTCTCCTTGTGATTGGTATGATGACATCATTTTCTAAATCAAAGTTTCCCACTGCATATGAACTCGATACAAAGATGATATTTGCATATAAAGAGTAATAGTTTTATGTTGAAGGGAGAAATGTTGTATAAAAAGAACCATGAACGTATCTATTTGATATGCCTAGGGAAAAAGGAGGATTTTATGGTGTTGAAAGTCTTTCATGACTGATTCAGGACTTGTCATGGTTTGGGACCTTCAACTAAACATCAAATCTTGAGGGCTAGTTATTATTGGCCCATGTTGTTCTATGATGTACACACCCATGTTTGTACTTTCCATGCATGCCAGACTACTACAAATAAACAAAAATATGTTGTTGTCCAGTTCCAAGCAGTTGTTGAGGTATGCTCATTTGAGTAATGGGTCTTGACTTCATTGATATGATAAATCCACCTTGTTTTGTAGGCCACAAGTATATTCTAACCATATATGATTATTACACTCGATGGACTAAGATAATATCTTGTAAGCCATGTATTATCTAGAGGTAGTAATTAAATTTTTTTAAATGAACATTGCAACACATTTTGGTCATCCATTTTCCTTGGTTTGTAACAATGGTCCTGCATTTTTTGCTTCCCTAAAGGATTTTGGTTGGGAGTTTTATTATGGTATTGTGTTAAAGTTTGCATTTAATTATTATCCTCAGGCGAATGGATTCTAGTTTCTACCAATAAAAATATTTTGACTATCATTTGTAAGCTACTAGATAAGAAACTAACAAACTAGAGCACTCAGCTCAAGTTGTCTCTCTAGGCAGACCATACCCTAAGAAGGTTGTCATTAGAACTTCACTATATCATTTGGTATATGGTCAAGAGCTAGTTTTTCCTATCCATTTTAAAATCCCCACTTTGCAATTTCTTAATGAGAATTATGATGAAGGGGAAAGGTTAGAATCCAAATTCACTCAAATCCTCAATTTTGAGGAAAAAAGGGCTGAGGCCATTGATTTTTTTTAAAACACCAAGGATTCATTAAACACTAGTTTGACAAGTAGGCTAGGGTCAAATCCTTTAGGATTTTGGATTTAGATCTTTATTAGGATAAGGCACATGAAAAGAAAGATGAATATGGAAACTTTGATAAGTTATTTCTTGATCCTTTTCTAATTTCTATGATACTCAGAGAAAATGCATATTGCTTAAAGACTATCATGATTGAATATGTCTCATTTCCCATCAATAGTTGGTATTTCAAGAATTATTTCCTAGCCTAAGTTGTTCTAGCTCAACTTGTTGTACATATTTAGATTATATTGATTTTGTGTCATGTCATTCTCATTTTCCTTT
Source organism: Sequoia sempervirens (assembly GCA_007258455.2). Classification (NCBI taxonomy): domain Eukaryota; kingdom Viridiplantae; phylum Streptophyta; class Pinopsida; order Cupressales; family Cupressaceae; genus Sequoia; species Sequoia sempervirens. Next base: position 12,801 of record VDFB02211332.1, read on the forward strand.
TGGTTGGGCCTTATTTTGAACAATTGGGATCTCTTCAAGTAAGTTCATTAGGTAGCCTTTCTTTGATGAATCGTAGCCCTTTCGTAGAAGAGTATGGCTGTGTAGGATGATTGCAATTTCTTTTGTATTTATTCATTTTGGTGTTTTTTAGAACTTGAGATTCTATCATGTGCTAAAACCTTGCGCATTTTAAAAATAAAAATGAAGGATCTGGGTCTCTTTTGAGTTGGAATGTGTTTTCTAGTATAAGGTGAAAAATATTTATTTTCTACTTCAACACCACTATTATCATTAGCCTTGGTTTAGGCTTCACTACCTATGGGTTGAATATGAAAGGAAATGAAAAGAAGGTGAAAATAAATAACAAAAAAATCATGATAGACAAAAGAAATTCAGCTTTCAATATTATTCAAATATCTCTATTGGGGCTATAGATGCATGGCTAGTAGTAGAGCTATTTTTGAGAGGATAACAGTGATAACCTCATTAGGGCTATAGATTCCTATCTAGCAACATGGCTCTACCTAGTTTTCTTTTGGAGTAGAATTACCTATGTAGCCTTATGCTTGATAGTTTTCTCCTTCTCATTAGGGTACTACCAAGGAAAAATTAATGAAAAACACTAGCACATTCCTTTTTTTCTCTTATGATGTGGTACTTTTGGTTTGGTTTGGATTCTTAACTATAAGCTTCTAAAGGTGTTCATCTTATCTAGTCTACAACACAAAATTTTGGGTTTTGGATCTTCATTTATCTCTAAAATGCTCTAGAACATTTTCCTAGTAGATTTACCATTTCTTGTGCCCTTTTGCACACACATGTCGACAAATGAGGACCCCCTCTTTTTTTTTTCACTTGCATCAGTTTTGTTTTAATTTTTGTCCCTTTTCTTTGGTTGCTTTTGAAAAAATTTAACCCCTTCATTTTTTCTTGAAAATTTGGTGAAGTTACCTTTTTACAAGTTTTCTCATGTGGGATTCCATTTGGAGGATTATCCATTGTAGATTCCAAATGGTGGGTTTCCCTTCATAGATGTTTGTTTGTGGGTTTCTTTATGCAGAATTCCCTTTCAGGAATTTTGAGTTAGCAACGCGAGTCATCTTTCACTTTGCATTCCTCTCCAACCTACATGTCCTCAATACCTGCATGATGATTATCCCCATAGCTTATTATTTTCCATTTTCAAGACTAGGGTTTTTGTGCATAAAATCTAAGCATGCTACTACATTTATTACGTCATTAATGAAATTGGCTATATCAAGGGTTTTCCTCTCTCATTTTATTTACTATGGAATTTTGAAGAATGGTGTGTTTGATTGAGCATTGAGGGTTGCAAATTTTCTCTCTCATCTCCTAGTCAACTACATAGATTGGTCCTCATTGTAAAGCTCATGCATGTTCATTGTGCAAGCTTTTAATTTTTCATGGTTCCTTCAAATTTCTAAAGTTCTCTACTGGTTGTTCAACATTAATCCTTGGTAGTTTGCAAGTGTCATTATAATTAGGTCACAAAAGTTATACTTGGTGGATTTTATTGAAATTTTCCCCAAAAAACCCTAAGGTTGATTTCATTTTTCCTTAGGATTTTTCTTGAAAATTTATGATTTATGGGTAAGTATTCTCATGAGTCTTACTTCACAAGATTTCCTATTGGGAAATCCATGCAAAAAGGTCTGTGCATATTGAAAAATAGAAAGAGCTAAATTATTAAATATGTAAACCCAAATCAACCTTTCAAGATGACATCAATGAAGTTTCTCTAAATTGAAAACATAT